>JAPWLS010000351.1:0-17417 GCA_028551675.1 Tineola bisselliella
GGTAAAACCGAACGTTTATTGTACACTTTATCCAAAAATTCTAACACTTTTAACTGAAATGAATATGAATATATATATATATTATAAATGTGAATATGAGTTTGTTTGTGCATTTTCATACAACAACCGATCTCTAATGAAATTTTGTAGACATATTTTTGAAGGTACTAGAAGTAACATGGGATGCTTTTTTTTAAAAAAAAATGTTTTATACTATAGTTTCCAATTGACTATAGTTTAAGCTGTTTGGAATTTTTCTATATTTATTTTTATTTCCATCTATCATTTTTATATTTTTTTAAGGTTAGGTGTCATTTTTGTGGTTAGATGCCACTTTATTATTTCATATCTTACTGATACTTATTTAATGACTTAAATGCGAGCGAAACCGTGGGTAAAAGCTAGTAATATATATATTTAAAAAAAACTCTGCAATACATCATCTGAAACATAGCAATACTGCAAATTACCGTTTCCTTTTGAATTTGTTGGTTAGTGCAGAATATATGGGCGTCGTCTTGTTGGAAGCGTCTGACTCTAGTCAACCCGGTCAGGGCTCCGCTCAGTTCATTGCGATGGAGCACCCCGAAGTCTGCCAGACGCAGTGGTAACTCGCGCCATGAACGTGGACGAGTGTCGAATATCATACTGTGAAAATATAACTATTTATTATGTTATGTGACCCTTCACCTGATAATAAGGTAGAGGATGGTTAACTCGGAGAAATTTTACAGGTGTGATCCACCTTGTGTAAAACGAATCGCTAGGTTCTATCAACATGGTAGGATCTCCAAAATCGCCATTTTAAAGAAAAACAATTTAAAGTTGTTATTGTGCATAGTTTGTTTGTATTTTTTATGTTTCTTTATTCTTGTGTTGAACATCTCAGAAACTAATGAGAAAACGTTTCTACTATATTAATAGAACCTGGTGGAATGTACCCAATTACTTTGAACCTTAGTTAACGAATGTTTAACATACCAATGTCCAGGACAATTCATCGGCTTCAAAGCGAATGTCTCCTTCTCCACGTCAAACGCAAACATATTTTCGGCGTAATGAGCCCAATGTCCCGATGTCTGCCACAATTTCGTATTGAAAATATTCGGCGTCACCACCTCTTGAAAACCACGTAATCTGGGGACAAAAGTGACAAATTAGTTGTTGTAATTCTGCTAATAAAAAATAAATTATTTTTGTAAAATGAAATTATTACATAAAAACACCAAGGGCCCTTGTACTAGGTTCGAAAACCCCAGTTACCGAACTAGATGTATGAGATTGATCAATATACGAACAAAAAAAAACTATTATAATAAAAACAGTTAATGCTAATGACCGGTAGATGGCGCTAACTAAACCCGTATCCCACATTCTACACATCAACTGCCTACCTATATTGCTCCCTTATAAAGCTGACAAGCGTATTGTATATATGTGCACCACGAGGTTGGAAGAAACACGAGCCCGGGGACAGCTCATGGAAGAAATATAATTCTTGCTCCTAAAATAACAAAAATATATATACTATTATCCAAACTTTCATACATTTCATGATAGCAGTTTTTGTATGCAAAATAATTTCATACCCGTCCAATCTTCCTATGATCCCTCTTAGCGGCCTCTTCTTGTATAGTCTCCCACTCTTTCAGTTGCTTGGGTTCAGGGAATGACACCCCATACACTCGCTGAAGTGTCTCAGCATCAGCCTTGCCTTCCCAATAACTTGAAGAGTTCTATAAAGTTATCAATATATCTTTACAAGAATTATTATTAGAGACCGGATTATATGCCTTTGTATATAGTATTTAAGCTACTCTCATTGCTAATATCTTTTTTTTTGGTACTTCAATGGATGTGAGTTGTAGATATTAAAAAAACACATCGATTTGTTTTTGTTGAGTTTAATTCAGTGCATAACTTTTCGAGTTATTTAAAAAAAATCATCGAAAATGACCATTTTTTGTTTTTATAATAACTTTTTTAATATTTGGTTTTCTTTTTTGAAATTCAGCAAAAAGGTAGGTATTTACTAGCCAAATAAGCTCGTTTTTGTAAAGTTAAAAAATATTAATTTTTTACCGAGATACATCAATTTTTCGAAAAAAAAGGTGCCTTCGGAAAATGGCCACTCAAGCCCTAGGGAAGGTCATAGAAAATCGTCCGGGTACGCATTTTCTTTGTGAAGAGTTGTACTTTCATACTATTAAAAAAGGTAATCGATTTTTTAAATTTTTAAGTCCCAAAAATGACTTTGAAAAATCCCCTTTTTTTAAAAAATGACGTTTTTGGACCATATTTTTTTCATTTTTTTGTTTTAATAACATTATTAACTGCAGCTAAACCAATCAAATAAATTCGTGAAAAAATGCGAGTAACCTATTTAAGCCACAGCCGAAAAATGAAAAAAATATGGTCCAAAAACGTCATTTTTTAAAAAAAGGGGATTTTTCAAAGTCATTTTTGGGACTTAAAAATTTAAAAAATCGATTACTTTTTTTAATAGTATGAAAGTACAACTCTTCACAAAGAAAATGCGTACCCGGACGATTTTCTATGACCTTCCCTAGGGCTTGAGTGGCCATTTTCCGAAGGCACCTTTTTTTCGAAAAATTGATGTATCTCGGTAAAAAATTAATATTTTTTAACTTTACAAAAACGAGCTTATTTGGCTAGTAAATACCTACCTTTTTGCTGAATTTCAAAAAAGAAAACCAAATATTAAAAAAGTTATTATAAAAACAAAAAATGGTCATTTTCGATGATTTTTTTTAAATAACTCGAAAAGTTATGCACCGAATTAAACTCAACAAAAACAAATCGATGTGTTTTTTTAATATCTACAACTTTATAATTTAACTTTTTCTGATCGGAGACATTGTTTTTTATTTATTTAAAAAAAACCGTTTTTTTGAACTTTGAGAATTTTTTGGGTTAGGTTCGCCATTCCGGCGCGAGTTGCTCCACACAGATACTCATATTATTTTTTCTTTTTCTATACGACTATATTTTTTTTGTCCGGGTAAGAATTTTTTTTTTTTACATAGGACCAAAAGTTCATTGATTGGACTAAATATATCAATGAATAATTTACAAATTATAATAGTATGCCGATTTTGGACTAAAAAATTACTTTTTTTTGTTCCTAAAACTTATCATTTAATGTTGCATGCATGCATATGTCAAGTTTTATATATAATCCGATCCCTAATTATTATATACATAAAATTACAGTTTTGTACCAGTCAAAACCGGTTTCAGCAACTAATAGCAGGGCCGTCTTAGACTATCCTGGGGCCCTTGGGCACACAAGAATTCGGGGCCCTTTTGGGATGTAAAGAAAGCAAACAATACAATTTTTTTTCACTATGATCTGCTTTATTAATCAAATATGTAAATGTATTGATTTGAATAAATCTGAAAATGATCGACTTTCGTGTAACGAGAAAGTGCAATGCGCCCGACAATAATATTTTGATATTAAATGTGAGAGAAATTATCGTTCCTTCGGGGCCCTTATAATAAAGACGGTATTAATTAATAGAAAATATGTTCCTAACATGTAGAACTCACCTTAGTGACTTTCAGAGCCTTAACCTTTCCAGTATGCCGAACATGAGGTCCCCGGCAAAGATCGATCAACGAGCCACACCGGTACACGGTTGTGGTATTTGTAGTGACTTTTTCATTCAAAATCCTCACTTTGAACGGATTATAATCAAACATTTCCAATAGCTGAGCTTTGGTTAGCTCCAGTCTTTCAAAGGGTTGTTTCTCTTTTGCTATTTTCTTGGTTAAACCTTCCAAGACCGAGAAATCTGTTGAGGATACCTAAAATAATTAAAAAATAAATTTTATTGATGCATATAGATTTCTTTAGCCCTATAGTTGGTGTGTATATTTTATAATTACTCAAAAGAACAAACCTTAAAATAAGTATACCACAGTATGTTCATAATTATAAATAAAAACTGCAACGGAACAAGTTACATTGTATAAAATGCGACCAACAACAGTTGTCATTCAATTACAACAAGTACAAATAAATAAACCTCCGAACAACAATAATAAATATTGTTTTATTTAAACCAGTGGTTCTCAAACTCTTTTGGCAAGGGAAAAAGCCTTAATATAATTATAAAAAACTGATTTATATGTATTTATGAATAATCATATTGCAATGTAATATTACGTAATATTTAGATGTAATCTTATAATCTCCCTTTGGTAGGTATTTTTTGCAGTATTTTAGCCCTAGGGTTCAGCAGAACTTTTTGAATGGCCGATTTAAACCACCATACAAAAACTACTTTATTTAGTCAGATTATACATTTAGATATAGTTTCAGACAATGTATAGCTATAAGATTTTTAAATTAGTCTAAAATCTTCCGCTTACCCCTTTCTCTGGGTGATGCATGTCATAATAGAACCCTTCCTCTATAGGTGGACCATAACAGAGGCACCCCCCATACACTCTCTCCATTGCTTCACCCAGCATATGAGCCGAGGAATGCCAGAACACAGCCTGAGCATCCGAGTTATCCCAGCGGAGTAACTGAAGATTACAGTCACCTTCCAAAGGACGGTCTAAGTCCCAGAGCTCGCCATTGACCCGGGATATTATGGTCGAGTCTGCTAAGCCTTGGCTGTAATTACATCATAATTTGAACAAAACCTTCATAAGGTCCAATTGGAACTTTCCTTCTTTGTTTAGAAACAAGACACAAAAGAAATATAATATTACATACCCACTGATCCAATGTAAGCATTAAAACAAAAAACATGTAAAAATTAATAGTAGTATATGCCAATACGGAAATTTCCACACTATGGGCCATAAGCAAATATTGATTCGGCCCTTAAACAGTCTTTCATTCATATTGATAACACTAGTAATTTCATTCCAATTAGAACAATTAAGACAGCATTAAGTAGTTCTGCTACTCACTACTAGGGAATCTCTGAGCATTATTATTAGTATAAATATTGTGTATGGGATATTTTCTAGCACTAGGTTCTAAGAATAGGTGGGTAGTAAGATTGAAAATCACTGCTCCAATACATTTGTTAAATTCTGAATTAAATGTATTTATTTCCTTAACTTAAAATAATTTGTTTGTAGTAATATATTTATAAATACCTAATACCCTTAGCTACATCGTAAGGTGTAGTTCTCCAAGCTGTAGCCTCAACTATTTTTCCATCAGGTAAGGTCACAGCGATTGCAATTTCCGGCTTAGCAGCCAAGTCCTCGAGGTACTGAGCCTTGAACTTGTCCCAGAGCTCCAGACGATGTTGTATGTATGCTGGCCATGGGTTCAACTCACTGACTGTTCCAGAAGGAGCTTCAACCTTCTTCTTTTTCTCCTTCATTGTTTTCGTTTTCGACTGTAATAACAACTTACTTATGATGCCTGTACTGACACGTTTCTATTTACTTTTTCTAAGACTATAAAATAAACCACGGTATAAATATTAAAATACGTGTTTGTTGACTAGCATTAATAAAATTTTACATTATTATAATGCCTATAGCTTTAATGTAAAACACATTTGTATATCTGATGCAATAACCTGGAAATGAGGATAAATGTATTACTTTATTTTGTTGATTTGTTCACGTATACTTTCAGAGTAAATGAAATAAAACTTTGAAAAACATTAACTAATGTTAAATTAAACCCAAATAGTGTATGTAGTTTAGAATAATAAAGCGTTAGCTTCGTAAATATTTATATTTTTTACAATAAATTTGCAATGCTGACGAAATGCCTACAAACCCATGTGGCATAGTTTTCTTTGATGACAACAGCAAGCCTTCTACGGAAACGTAGTATATTTATCATCACAATAACAAAACACACAAGAAACTCATTTATAAGAGAAAGTAAATATGTTAAAAGCCTGCCTTTTCGTCAATTTTTAGGTTTTGTAAATCTTCTACAGCGGTATCAGCCATCCCGAACAATTCTTTGACAGCTACTGACTGACTGACTGATGACTATTGACTATTACATTATGTTAGCTGTAACATAATGGGAGCTTTTTTTGACATGAGGGTTTACGTGTGTATTAAAATTTTGCAATTTTTCTTATATAGGGCGTTTACCCGTATACTCGACATTGGCATAACTGTCTTTGTTAAACATCTGAGGACATTTAATTAAAGAAGTAGAAGTACAAAATAGATGTGCCGATATTTTTGTCATTAAAAATTACAATTCGAATTTTACAAAACGAAATATAACAAAAAAAGCAAGATAAACAATTAAAATTAAACAATATATATTTGATATTTTAAATTTGATAATTAAACGTATTTAAAACATATAATTAACAGTTTGCGTTACGAAGCGGCAACACCCCGATGCTTTTCTTAATTAATTATTAAGCACAAGAATCTCTCTAATTATAGGCTACATAATATCATAACAAATATTGTTAATATTACGTATATATCTCAACAAAAGTAAAAGAACATAACTCGCCAATAATTTAAAAATAACTATTTATATTTTTAAGGCGTTTTAATAATAAAATAATAAGGCGTAATATAACTTTTTACACTTTTATAAACATATTTCTACAATTATTTATTGAAAATATTTATTTAAAAACGTGCCCATTAATCATTGTTGTATAATAATTGTAAATATTTATGATTATATTGTAATGTCGTGTGTTTATTTATAATCAATTCATAGAAAAATCATGGATTTGCATTTACCCATATGCATAAATAAAATATCTCAAATTATGCATAAAACAACTCACAGTATTATTCTAATACAACCGACATATTATATAAGCATTATTTCTAAATAACACTTTTCACTTATCACAGACAAATATTAACAATATGAAACTGTTGGATTTAATTTTATTATTATTATTAAGCGAAGTTATTGCGAATGACGAAACAACCAGGACATTTGTTAGGGATTTTTTGGCAAATGAGAATATTCGCACTCCCACGACTGTTGTTATGCACCATTTGTGTTGGGGCGAATGTGAGGCACTTGAATGTGGTACTTCGTTTGTGATGAATAGCAATAAACAATGGAATGTGTTTTAGGTAGCAAATTGCAATTGACCAGATCATTGTCAGCAATCGATGTCCGTAGTTCGTCGAGAGTCACTTTGGGCAATAGTTATCAGAAACACACAATGCTAATATTATTCGACTTGAGTTGCCAACACTCTGAGGACATTCTTCATCAGGTAAATCTTGTTTATTCAGTAACCTCAGAAACTGGATCACATCAGACATGTCTTTTGATGACGTCACTAATTTGTCCTGTCTTTGTGTTATTGCAACTAATTAATATAATTATAATTGAAGGCAATTAACGTCGGTCTGTTGAAGACGCCATATCGTTGGTTAGTGTTACATGATGGTACATCGGACATTGGCTATTTCGCATTAATGAACGCCCCGCTGCTTGTGAACACGGATGTAGTATTGGCACGAAGATATAATAGCACATTTCATATGACTGAATGTGGGTAAATGGTATTCATGTATTTTACTCAACCAATGTGAACTATGGGAATTTGCATTGATCGTGAGTTATGTATAAAGGTTTTTAGTATGAATAATAACATAGAGTTAATATTTTCAAGCAATTTTATAATAATAATTTTAATGTACCACTTTGAATTCATTATTCAGTGCACAGACCTTCAATGAACTACTCCATGGTGGCAGCAGAGAGGGGATGGTGGAATCACAGCGGAATTAATGATACGAGGAGACACAAGGAATTTTATAGAAGACGAAAAAACTTAATGTTGAAACCGCTCGTAATGTCTAATGTACTTATTGGAGTAAATACAACCGTTGAAAAAGCTATAGCAGAGAATAAAACGTAATTATTTTGGTTAAAGTTATTCTAATCGCGATAGTACTGACTCTCGATGTCCATGGTTTACGTTAAGGCGCGGGAGACTCTTAAAGTCTTATAAATTTAAAACAACTGAAGTTTGCTATAAACATATTATGCCAATAGAGTATATTTATATTATTTAATATTACATTTTCGGCTTTAAATGTTTAACTATATAATTCTATTGTTTTTTATTATAATGAAATTATAATTTTATTATAATGTCAGCACATTAAAGACTGTTATAGTGTAATCATTATTTTCAGCGATGTGGATTCCTTAACGAATATATTTTCGGTCAATGCAAAATTGGCCTTTGAAATGTTAAACGCGACGCATTCACAAATATATACAGCTGATTGTGGCTTCGATTTGGGCAATGATAATTGGACTGGTGTTATTAGAGATTTTCAAACTGGAAGAGCTGATTTAGGTAAAAAAAAATCTACGAGTCCAATAGGACAATTAACATAGTTGAAACTAACAATAACTTAAAAATATGATTCTTTATCTTATTACCAAAAAATATAATTCTCATTGGTTTTTGAGATACTTAATACAACAACAAGGAATCCACACAAACAAATCATGCACAATAACAATTTTAAATCTCTCTCCTGTCAAATTTCAATTTTGAAGGTGTTAGCATGTTAATTGTACTAACATTATATTGTACAAGCTATGATTGGCTAGTTTCTTGTGATTTCTTCTCGTCATATGCTTTACCGAAATCTCGTAGATTCTGACTATGCGCAAGAGCCTAAAGGTTTTACGAGCAGTGGAAATCTAGTTAGTTCTAGGTTACATAGTGAAATAAAAAATCAGTTGTCTGTAAAGTCGGTTTACTGACGATAGTTGAACGTGACAACGTCTTAAGAAAATACTGATGGAATGGTAGCATTTTTTCAAAAGAAAATTTTAATTTCATTTGTTTATTGACACCACATTCACTTTTCACTGCACTTGATACTCGACCAAAACATGTAAATGTACTATAGTATAGCAGCTGTCCACGCAGACGCATCGCTCACTCAAGTAGGAGAGAGACGGATGTCGAACGCTGCCGAACGCGAAGGCCGATTGTGCCTCTTTGTCGCTCGTTCCGCGCTCTCGCTTGCACTTCAAGCCTTACATGGAACGCCTCAGAGCGAGGTAACGCCGCATGAGTCATGTTTTTTCGTGCTTGTAGCCGGCTCAATCGAATTATAAGACGTTGTCACGTCAAAAACAAAAGATATATATTTTTTAAAATTAAGTCAGTAATAATATATTCAGGTACAAGTTGCTACATGAGCCATGGTCGTATGAATAAAATGGATTACGGAGATACTGGTGCCTCCGTCGATATAAAATTTATATTCCGACAACCCTCTCTGTCGAATGTCGCTAATATTTTTATTCTACCATTTACTACCACGGTCTGGATAGCATCCATGGTTATGTTAATTCTCTGCGGTATTGGACTGTATTTTGCTACCAAATGGGAGTTTCGATGTGATTTTAATGAGGTATTTTCTTCCATAGTTCTTTTACCTACAATTTTTTTAAAATTATTATTATTTATTTATTTAAGCATAATCACCTACATTGCCTTACAGTTAACTCCAATACGCCATGCAAGGAGTCAATAACAAAACATACACAGTAAAATAATAATCAATCGATGTCAAAATTAAATAATTAAACAAAAACAGTCTTAAACCAAATTCAAATTTTAGATTACATTGGCCTTCTCGCAGAAAGCCAGACATGCATTAGTTTATATTAATTTCAGTAGATTTTGGTAACGCGAATTAAATGCTGCCGTAAATAAAAGCTACTGTCATGAAGCAGAAGTAGTCGAACCATTTAATAAAATAACAGAAGGCTCCAGCTTAATATCGCGTGAAATATGCAATTACTTAATTCCAGAATAAAACCATACCAGATGGTAGTTGGGGTGATGTGTTGTTGTTAACAATGGGCGCAGTTTGCCAACAAGGATGCGATGTTGAGCCGAAGAGAGCATCAGGTGACAATTACGATACTTATCCTGCTATATCTATGTATAGGTATATAGCGTCAAGTATCTATGGGAACTCTATTATATACTTCTTTGATCTTCTCTGAATATATGCCTATAGCTTCTCATACATGCATGTTGGTTAGTTGTTTGCTTGGATGGACTGTATCTCACTGACGCACGAGTGCTATTGCAGGTCGTATAATACTGCTGATATTGTGCATGTCGCTGATGGCGTTGTATGCGGCGTATTCAGCCAACATCGTCGTGCTGCTGCAGGCCTCATCGGATTCCATTAAGACTCTGCAACAGCTGCATGATTCGAAACTGACTCTCGCTGCCTATGACATACATTATAATCATTTTTGGTTGAAGGTAACGTATTACATTAGTAATCAGAAACATGTATTAAACCTTAGTTTAGTTTTAAGTATTTTTGCGGTTTTATATCGCTTTTTTTTTCAAACATAATTTCCATTTGACTTTTCGAAAGTTTCACAGCTATTCTGCTTACGAAAATGTTTGGTTTGTTTAATATGTCTATAGATGCAATTCTATTACATATAATTATATATAATAACATTGATTAATGTCTTTTTTTTATTAAACAGAGTGCAAATGATACAGATTTGCATAGGTCCATATATAGAAAAATTACAGGCAAAGATGGAAGGCAAAATTTTTACAGTTTAAATGAAGGCGTGGAACGGCTTAGACAGGTAAACTACTTAGCACCAAGGAATAAAAACTAACTTAACTATACCATTGGTATATGACCACACTGCCTGATGTTAACTATTACTATAGAACAGTGTTTCCCAACGTGGGGCCCACGCCCCACAGGGGGGCAATTTGATTGTTAAGAGAGCGATTCCAAAATGGACTAGACACGAGTTTAACCCTTTCGCTCCTGACCATTTAAATGCAATGCTAAATTTCGGCGCCAAATTTAAGGAATAAAGCAAATTCTTAAATAATTGCGGTAAATAATTAGTAGGTATAATTTCGCTTGACGAGACCAAAATATCAACTGGGTGTTTGGTTACATAGGGGGGCATAAGAATTTTAGAAAGGCTAAGGTGGGGCATGACACAAAAAAGGTTGAGAAACACTGCTATAAAATAAAGACCTATATGTAACAGTCGCTTCCGCTATGCCGACTTGAGATGAATGTAATTGATAGAGCACATTTTTCGTTATATCTGTCTACTTGAACTGACGCTTGAAGAAAACCATATTTTACTTATACGTGCTGAAAATATTTACAGGGCATGTTCGCATTGCATTCTATAACCGAACACATATACACTGTTATAGATAGAAAGTTTTTAGAATCAGAAAAATGTGATTTAGTCGAAATGGAATATATAATGTACCAGGAAGTGTTTCCTTCTCTACCTAAGGGTAGTTCAAACAGAGAGTTGTTCAAAGTCGCGTAAGTACACATTTCATTTCAATTCACACTTAAATTGAGTTTGTTGAATATAGAATATTAACGCTGGTGTTTATATACATTTTACATTTTTGGCAGTGGAATTGAGTAAATTATATATGCTGAAGTCGGGTCCGTACAACATATCAATTTTTGTTAATAATTGTGCCAAGAGTGATAAAATGTGATGAGACCTTAATACAATTTAAAAATAAGTTGAAAACATATCTGGTATTAAAATGTTTTTATTCAGTTGATGAGTACCTATTTCAATGATTCGAAACAATGAATGAAATTAAATAACTATTAGAAATTATAAAATGATATGTTGAATAATTATATTGTTGTGTCCTGACCGGGTGTCACATTGACACTAAATTGAAATGAAATGAAATGAAAATAGTTTATTAGTTTAGCGTTACTAAAGGCGTGCGCTTGCTCATCGTTAGACTCTACCGTGACTTCAGAAAGGTGTATGACATCTTCGTTTGTATGAATTGTATTGACATCTTAATTATTATAATTGTGACATGCAATAAAGACATTTGAATACTGATATATCTTCCCACACACATAATATCCAGATTTCAAACTAGACAAGACAGAGTTTGGTCATATATCATCAGGTTACTATAAAACCCTGTGCTATCTGGGTAAGGACCCAAATAGTATCAATTTCTTTTTGTTAATGTATAGTGATTCAATATGAGCATAACTTTGGATGACATCTTAGTTCTATTAAATATATCCACATCTTTATATCATCACTAGCTGTTGCCAGCGACTTCGTTCGCGTAGTAATGAAGATTTAAAGTACTATGAAGTTTAACTTTTAATATGAAAAAGCAGTTATTGTGACATAACTGTAATAGTTAGACATATGGTATCGCAGACTTTTTTTTATAGATATTCATGTCCTGTATAAAACTGTAGTACATCACTTTGCTCTATTGTCAATAATTTCCGCAGCGTACGCAATATAATGATTTTTTTTCACACTTTGGGTTACATTATTGAAGTTTTCATACAGATCCTTAACGTTTTGGAAAATATCCTATAGCCTATGTTTATCACGAATAATGTACGATTCTAATGGTAAAAGAATTTTTCAAATTGGTCCAGTAGTTTCGGAGCCTATTCAATACATACAAACAATCAAATGTTTCCTCTTTATTATATTATTATAGATAAACAAATAAATATTTTAATCAGAAATCAAACTCTTACGTGAAACACAAAAATACGATATCTCTTACCCTTCTTTTAAGTACTTTTTATAATATAGTACACTATAGAATAGTGGTACATTTACTGTCTAATTTTCAGCTTTAAACAAATAATTGAATCAGGATTGTTTGCGGCCAACGAGTTGCGTTTGCGCACGAGAAAACCGAAATGTTCCGGTTCATTAGTGACATTTAGCAGTGTTGGGTTTACAGCTTTCTACCCATCGCTAGTGTTCATGACTTATGGTGTCGTGCTATCAATTGTTATATTATTCTTTGAGATAACTGTCCATCGATTGTGAGTATGAATATATATTTATTATTTTAAATAAACTATATTAAAAACAAAGTAAATAAAAGCCCTATTTTTATTTTAGTATATTTATATTTAAATTATCTATTCAGTATAGGTACTTATAAAATAATTTAAAGAAAGTTCTGGCTAATTATAATTAATTTACATAAATACTTCACTTATAATGTCCTGACCCCAGGACAAGGGTTGAGAACAAGGACAACATATAACACTCAGACCCAAACCAAATGTCAACTTTTTTTTTCTAGATAAATATATATAAACCTCTGCCTA
Source organism: Tineola bisselliella (assembly GCA_028551675.1). Lineage (NCBI taxonomy): Eukaryota > Metazoa > Arthropoda > Insecta > Lepidoptera > Tineidae > Tineola > Tineola bisselliella. The sequence goes on from JAPWLS010000351.1 coordinate 13,138, forward strand.
ACAGATTAGCGGAGTAGTCACTGTGACCGACCTAAGACCGTCAATTGATCCAAATAATATAGTATAATATAATTAATTTTTCAGAACAATTAAACGCCGATTGAAAGCCCAAATTACATCTCAATGAAGGCGCCAGCATTAACCGTTTGAAAAAAACATCAATATTTCTTCATTATGTGGATGCCTAGAAACTTCTTCGTTTATTTTTGTTAGCATTACGTTTTGTTATTCTGAAAATAAATAAAAATAATAATTATTAATAAATTTTTTCTTATCATCTAATAAATAAAGGATTGGTAAGCAGACTTATGGAGCCGCAAGATCAGCTTGAAAGTAGCAGTGTACCCTGTCAACGGACTTTAGCTTGACATCTAATAAAGTCCGGTTACATATCAGACTATTAAAACCAACTACATGTTGGATTAGATAAACAAAAAAACTTTTATTGCAAATCATATTATCAATACAAGGATGTTAAAGCGATTAATTATTTTTATTCTTATTCAATTATTTTTATTATATTTATCAGTGTAATTATTTATTAATAACCCAAATTATTTGTGTATTATTTTGTATTTATTTTTATTACATTATCTATTTAATTTTTCTGCATTATTTACCACTGCTCACATCTCCCAAAGGTTAACTGGAAGAAAATGTCTAAAGGCATTAAGTTTACCCTTTGTGATTTTGTGCAATAAATAATTTATTATTAATAATAATAATTATGTGTCGATGCGACTCCCTGTTAGAATACAACAAACTATGTTAAACTATTGATAAAATATTTAAAATGTTACAAATTGATTACATAATTATAATACGTTATTTGATCAAATTACTACATGCAATACTCATTTAGAAGCTAAAAAGTATTTCAATTTATTTTAAAATCAATTTATTTATACTCACAATCGATGCACAATTATCTCAATGAATAGTATGACAATAGATAGCACGACACCATAAGTCATGAACACTAGCGATGGGTAGAAAGCTGTGAACCCAACACTGCTGAATGTCACTAATGAACCGGAACATTTCGGTTTCGTCACTTGGTAGCGTATTACATTTGCAGCTATCAAGCCCGATTCTCTCATTTGTTTAAAGCTGGAAATATATACAAGGCAGTGGATTATTCTGGAAAGTAGAATTGGGAAGAAGAAATAATAATATAATAGGATAATCTAACTCAGAAATTCTCAAACTATTGGTCACAAGCGAATTTTGAGTTATCCCTTTAATGTATTTGTTAACAGAACAGACCGTCGTTTATATTAGTAATGCATTATTTCCATTCCAATTAGAATAATCAAATAGGGAATCTGAGCATTACCAATATTTTTACCCTCATTTTTCTAAGTCAGACAAGAGGTGGGTCTCGAGATTGGAAATTTTTGTTAAATGGATCGGAGCCCAGTCAAGTTTGAGAACCACTGATCTAACTTACATAACTTTAAATAATTCCTTTTGAGGATTATCCTTAGCGATAGTTTGAAACACTTGTTTGGTATTGAGAAATGCTAATTCGACTAAATCACATTTTTCTGATTCCAAATACTTCTTATCAATTAGATTGTATACAGGTTCTGTTATGGAATGAAATGCGAACATACCCTGGAAAAAAATCAACGTAAAATCCCATAGTTATATTTTAGTATCACATTCTATGTATGTATGTGACCAAACCTGCATAACTAAAAAAACAATACGAAAGGTCAATGACCTAAATTGCCTAGTTACTGTAATAACTGAACAATGTAGTACATCTCTTTTTATTACAGTTCTCTAAAATTCGTAAATGTCGAAAATCATTTTCAGAAGAACAAAAAAATACGTTTATTACCCTTAATTAGAGGTAGAAATTCAGTATTACTTGCCTGCCGAATCCGTTCCACTCCTTCCTCCATACTAAAGAAATACTGCCGCCCGTCTTTTCCGCTGATTTTTCCATAAATAGCTTTATGTATTTCGGAGTCGGTTGTGTTCTATTAATCACATTACAAGGCTATCATTATCTTTCTTTTTAGTAAGTTTATAATTTACAAGATATTAAATTGTTTTAATTACTAGGAGAAGCCTAAGACGGAACAATTACCAAACTTTATAAACTGTTAGTTTCTGACTATAACTTCAAACTCTGAACAGTTAAGTTAAAAACACATGTTGCTATGGCTCTCTAAAACAATGTAAGCTCTATAAAGTTACCTTCAACCAAAAATGATTATAATGTATGTCATAGGCAGCGAGAGTCAGTTTCGAATCATGCAGCTGTTGCAGAGTCTTAATGGAATCCGATGAGGCCTGCAGCAGCACGACGATGTTGGCTGAATACGCCGCATACAACGCCATCAGCGACATGCACAATATCAGCAGTATTATACGACCTGCAATAGCACTCGTGCGTCAGTGAGATACAGTCCATCCAAGCAAACAACTAACCAACATGCATGTATGAGAAGCTATAGGCATATATTCAGAGAAGATCAAAGAAGTATATAATAGAGTTCCCATAGATACTTGACGATATATGCCTATAGATAGATATAGCAGGATAAGTATCATAATTATCACCTGAAGCTCTCTTCGGCTCAACATCGCATCCTTGTTGGCAAACTGCGCCCATTGTTAACAACAACACATCACCCCAACTTCCATCTGGTATGTTTGTAGCCTGGAATTAGACAATTAGGTGCGCTCGTATTGATTATTTACACTTACAAAAGTGAAATTCGATATTTTAATTAATATTAATAATTATATATAATATACTTAAGCCAGTAATTCTCAACCACTATGCCGTGGCACTTTTATGTGCAACGAAATTCTAAAAGTGTGCAGCTACAAAAAAAGGTTGAGAACCACTGACTAAGCAATCCATACCTCACTATATCTAAATTCCCATCTAGTAGTTAGAAATAACCCAAACCCGCAAAGGAGTAGAGACACAATAGTAGCCACCCATACACCAACAGAAAATGGTAATGCGTAAATGTTAGCTACAAACGACAGAGGGGGTTGTCGGAATATGAATTTAAACACAACGGGCACTCCTGCATCGCCGTAGTCCATTTTGTTAAGCCGCTCGTGGGAGATATAGCAGCCAGTTCCTGTGCGATTTTAAAGTAAAAATTAATTATTAGTCTGGCAATCGAATCTTATCACAAGAAGGCGGTAAATTTAAAAATCTTTCAATTATTTTTTTTGTTATTTTAAATGTTGTTTCTTTTTCAAAGTAAAATAGAATAAACGCTTTTTCATATAATACAAGAATATAATACAAGCTATGACTGGCGTATTTCTTGTGATTCCCTCTCATCATATGCCTTTCTGAAATTATGACTATGGGCTCTAGAGGCTCTAAGAGCGATTTTGATTTTAACATCATAATCATAAACTAATTAATAATTGAAAAAGTATGTATAGCATATTTGTCATGGCTACCTATATCAGCTTTTCCAATAAGGAAATCGTGAACAACACCAGTCCAGTTATCTTTGGATATTTCGTAACCGCAGTCGGCTGTGAATATATTTTGGGTGGTCGCGTTCAACATCTCAAAACCCATTGTCGTGGTTATCATGAATATTTGCGGCATTGAATCGAATTTGCTGTAAAACAATTGAAATTTAAAATAACACAAAGTTATTTATTGCCGTATATTTTAACATGTTTAGAACATTTTATAATTTCCCGAATACTCGACATTGACAGAATTGTCTTCATTAGATATCTGAGACTATTAATAAAATAAATAAATAAATATTTACGCGCGCAAAATTTCAGTTTATATTCATACTATGATATATGAATTAATGTAAAAAGGTATTGATATTTATTTTTAAATATTATTGATGTTATAATATCATGAGTTTCAATGATGATTACCTCTCACTTATTGAATTCCACTGTGATTCCACCATCCCCTCTGCTGCCACCATGGAGTAGTTCATTGAAGGTCTGTGCAATAATGAATTCAAAGTGGTATATTAAAATTACTATTATAAAATTGCTTGGAGAAGATTAACTCTATGTTATTATTCATACTAAAAACCTTTATACATAACTCACGATCAATGCAAATTCCCATAGTTCACATTGGTTGAGTAAAATACATGATTACTATTTACCCACATTCAGTCATATGAAATGTGCTATTATATCTTCGTGCCAATACTACATCCGTGTTCACAAGCAGCGGGGCGTTCATTAATGCGAAATAGCCAATGTCCGATGTTCCATCGTGTAACACTAACCAACGATATGGCGTCTTCAACAGA
>JAPWLS010001662.1:0-58003 GCA_028551675.1 Tineola bisselliella
CATTAATAATCTTCAAAAACATGTTCTGTAATGAAATCGTTTGTTAAATGAACCCCCTTCAGCAATACACCGTATAATTTTCCACCCTTATCTGTGTAACGTCTGACTTTGTAGATGATTAATTAATTAATTTACTTACAATTAAAACAATGAAGTACACAATTACTTAAAAATAAATAAAAAATTTGTACTTAAAAAAAATTAGACATTTCTTAACAGAAAATAGATTTAATTTAAAAAAATCTCAACACTTATTTCATACAATATTCGTCTATTTACACCTTGGTTTTAATACCTACAATACATATCACTTATATCTCAGTTCAGTTGTCTTTAATAGATAAGTATTTGGGACCGTTAATTAAAACGAAATAGTGTTACATTCAAGTTTCATATTTTGTTTCGTTTATTTTTTATGATCGCAAAAACGAGTTGGGCTTCATCTTCCTCTTTGTCGGCCTCATTCGGAGATTCGGCTCATTGTGCGTGTCATAATAGCAACGCTGATTATCTTGAATTTTGCTTTGTGTCTTTTTATCCATTTTCCTTCTATTTTAATAGTATTGTCATTACAGTCAGGTCGGAAGATCGCTTCATTGAATAATCTTTAACAATCTCTACAAAGACATATTTTCTATCAGTAACTTGGTAACTAGCTACAAACAGGTCACCGCTATGCCGGCTTGAATGGATTACAAAAACTGATAATCCCCCCCTCCCCCCTCCCCCTCCCCCTCTCAGCCATTAGGCCTCCCCTTACCCTCTCCGTCTTAGAGCTTTGTTTTTCCCTTATTTATATTTTGATACGTACCCTCAAATGTAATTCAAAATAAAACAATGATTTTGTTAAAATTATTATTTATTAATTATCTTTACAATCTGTTACTGTTGGCTTACAACAGTATTTTCTACATAATTTATAACTACAGAAAATAGTAAGAAACAATATAGCAAAGGAGAGTATTGTTTGGTCCAAGTGCATACTGTTCTGCGCATACCAGGGCATCTGGTATCCTGGAGAAGCGAGATATCTGCCGCCTTTCGTATGGATCACGTGTTCTATCCAAAGCACTAATTCTTCAGCTGGTTCCAATATACGGTCATTATATGCATCAGATAATTCTTGCGCCGACTCCGAGTAACTGAAAGAATATTATTTTAGCAGCAGAACTACAACGCCCCGTCTGATGACAATGCCCCTATACAGTAGCTATTCTTCTACGTCGTAGTAGATTTATAATATACTAGTTTTTACTCGCGGCTTCACTCACATTTAAGTCATTAAATAAGTATCAGATATCATTTCAATAGAACTATACTCAATATTTTACTATAGTTAATTAGAAACTATAGTAAAAAATAATTATTTCTTTAATAAAAAGTAACCTATGTTACTTGTAGTACCTCCAAAAATATGTGTACAAAGTTTCATGATGACTGTAGTATTTCAATCAAAAAGTAGAATTACACATTCGATGCTTGCGAACCCTACTGTTTAACAGTGGATTAGCTGTTTTCACATTGATGCCCCTGTTTTCTGTTTCATTCCTAATTTTTACTGTTTTTCAATTAGCGCTCAGCCACCTATTACACTATGCAAATATTTTTTAATAACCACTATCTAATAACTGGATTGGAGGGAATCCCCGGCCACAATCTATGTGATTGACAATGACAGCTACAGACTAAAGCCCTATTGTATTGCGTATTGTGTTGAGGCTAAAGCTTGCAAGCTATGAATTAGTGAAACATATGTCATCCCGCCGTTTATATTAAATAACAATATTTACAACCTTGATAAAATGAGCAGTGATTCATCGACTGAGAAAAGTCCTTCTACTGTTTTCTCCTGTTTTTTATTAGTGAGCTGCTGTTTTTTTAGTTTCTTGGGGTTGGCAACACTGGGCTTCATTGTATACATACATATATCCTTCTCAACGTTATAACAAACCTGTACATTTACCTAGTATCGGCCTTTGTGGTAATGCTTTTCGAACAATAACATTCGGAGGCACGTCCGTGAGATGGCCTTCATACTTCCAGAACACCACCTGTTTCATCTCACCAAATAATTTGACCAAGTCTTGCAGCACAATGTCTTTGGGTAATGTGCTGCTGTCTACATCTTTACCTAGATTGAAATAAATGACTCCGTTCTCGTGTGTGTCTAGAATTTGCTTGAGATCCTAGAACATATACAACTTGATTCATAACATAGTTCGGGACTTCTTAGAGCCACTACGATTTATTGGACATTTATTTTTTTAAACATTTAGAATTTTAGAAAAAGCGATCAAAGACTTCTTATGGCAATTTTTGACAACCTTGGGTTACATTATTGTAGTTTTAGTAAGTATCCTGTAATTTATATAGCCTATATTGATCAGTGATAATGTAGCATTCAAATGGAGAAAGAATTTTTGAAATCGGTCCAGTAATTTTTGAGCGAACTCGTTGCAAACATACAAAAATACAAATCTTTGCTCTTTATAATATTAGTATCATGTTTCCGGACATTCTCTGAGAACAGCAATATCATTCGCCGAATAACACAAAAATAATACAATAATAATAATATAGTACCTCAGGCAATAACTCCTCATGCTCATCGAAATGTGCACCACCAACAAATTTAGCATTAGCGGGCATGGCGTCACCTTTGCCAATGCTAGGGTGTGTCATGAAGAGCATCATCGAGGAGTTGGAGACCAGCTCCAAATAAGGAGGCATTTTTACCGAACGCACTGAAGCCGCTTGACTGTATATTTTTGAGTAGAATTTTCCTTCTATACTTTTGCTTTCCCTGTAACGTAAAATCAATTTTTAGATAAACTTATGTGAAATAATGTTGCTGATTAAAATGGATTAAAAATGTAATTATCACAATGCATTGTGGCAATAAAAGGAACAGAAAAAACAAGAAAGATGACACTGACAGAATAAACGTCAAAACCCCCAAATCTTCTTAAATAAGTATTTTCGGCCTGTAGAATCGACACAAATTCTAGATCGGCTGACAGGCTGACATCTTACATTATACTAGCCTATTACTGAGCTGATATTGCAATTAAATTACTTACAGATGAGTATGTGGTTTACAATATAAACACCTGAATACTATAAACCAGTGACTCCCAAAGTTGGCTTTGGTTGACTTTGATTCATCTAACAAAAATTTCTAATTTTGGAACCCACCGTTTAGTTGTCTTAGAAAAATGGTGCTATAAATATTGGTAAAACAGTCTTATTCGTTCTAATTGGAATTAACAAATGAAAATACAATCATTACCAATATGAATTGAAGGACTGATCCATTGACACATATAAATATTACAGTTTGGGGTCCACTCAATATTCACTCGTGATTCATAGTTTGAGAACTTCTGTTCAACGTAAAAATGTTACAAACTTACGCGTACAAAAGATGCAACTTAACATTCTGCAGGACTGCGTTCAGATTGTCAGACAATGTCTCCGGTTCGATAATAGTATTAAATATGTTAGTTTCAGCTCCATGTAACAATACGTTCAGTGATAGTTTGTTTGGTTCGTGCGTGGAGACCCAAAGCAGTGGACACCCGAATAATGCGGACATACTGGAACATATATATGTTTATCTATATTGTGTATCTATTTATAATTCCCGCTATTTCTGTTCTGCATTACTCTACATCTCAAAGTTGGTTGCCTGGAAGAGATCGCTTCTTAGCGATAAGGCCGCCATCTCCTTACTCACTTACTTGTATTATTTTTTTCTGTTTTATTAAGCAATAAATAAATATATAATGGCTGTAGTCGACAGAAAAGAGGTTGCGGCGGCGATGTAAACAGTGTATATATTTTTATAAATAAAACTGTAAATTTGAATTTGGAATGAAACAAAAGAGGAACGCGAGGGACGCGCGAATGCGAACTTGGATGTTGGTTGCGAATGGGGACGGATGTGTGTGTTTAGATTATAAGAGATTGGTAATATAGTGTAAATACAATTTACAAGTTTTCATTTGATACAGTCCACTTGCTCTATTGACTACAATGGCATTTAAATAAAGAAACTTAATATAAAAACAACTCTATAATAAGTAAATGCAATATGCATGAAAACCATATAAAAATTATCGTTGAAATTTTCTTTAAAGCATTCGGTTTACGTAGACATAGCAAGTGACTTAAACGCGTGCATACAACTGAAAAACATATTATGCGTTTCAAGTGAAGTTTCTACATTCATAACTCACCCAGAAACTAATTCATTAAAATTCCAAAAAGCAACCACCAAGTCGTAATTAACTTTATTATTCTTCAGTAAATCCTGCACTGGTTTCGTTTTAATCATTTTTACTGTTGTCCTAATTGATATGTCGAAATATTCCGAGATGTCGACCCTTGCATCGTTATACCAGTTACTTATGTTTAATGTACCTGCAAGAACGTATTTTTGTGATCTCGCTCTGATATGAAATCTCTACAAGTAGTCGCCTTCTATACCGGCTTGAGTTTCATTATCATTTAACCTACCTGTTTTAGCAATTGGTTCTTCGATATCATAAATAACTTGAGTTAGGTTGTTGTTTTCTTCAATTGAATCAGATGTTATGAATGTTATCTGCGAATCAAGAAGAGGCTATCTTAATTTTTAGGTTTAAATATTTGAAAACTGTCAAAGTAATTAAAAGATGTTGAAAGGAAAATATTAACTGCTCTTTTGCATATATATTATTGTTGAAGGCTTTAGCTGAAACAACTGTTCCCACATCTCTACTAATATTATAAATGTGAGTTTGTTTGTTACGTTTTCACGCAACAACTACTTAACCGATCATCATGAAACTTTGTACACATATTTTTGGAAGTACTAGAAGTAACATAGGATACTTTTTATTTTAAAAAAATATATATTTTTTACTATAGTTTCAGCTGTTTGAAATTTTTCTATATTTATTTTTATTTCCGTCTGTCATTTTTATATATGCGTTATAAAACTATTAGAATTTTTGAGATTAGGTGTCATTTTTGTCGTTAGATGCCACTTTATTATTTCAGATCTTGTTCACTGATTTTAATTCATACTTTTCTTTTTAAAAACGCTTCGAAAGCGGAAATTTGGTACACAAAATGATCTCTGATACTTATTTAATGTCTTAAATACGAGCGAAGTCGCGGGTAAAAGCTAGTATAAATATATATGCCCAGTAAATCCCAAAACGTGAAGTAACTTAACGATTTGATTGTTTTTCTAGTTTTTTTGCGTCGAGCGAACCTATCGGTGACACGCTGAAATACTTCACACAATAAATGTACCAACTAACCTGATGTCCGATTTCCAGCAAATGTGTAACAACGGCCCGAGCCACCTCATTGTTGCTGACCAACGGAAGGTTATTAACACGTTGACGGACAATTGCGGCTATAGCCGTCAAAGCGAAGTTCACAATGTGGCATGACTGCTATAGCCGTCCAAAACGAAACGGTCGTTTTTAGACACTACGGCTATAGCAGCACAAATGTGCACTTACTGGCGTATACGTAGAAGCATAGTGTCGTGTTTTGAAAACATCTTTTTAGGTTTATAGCCGCAACCTAATTAAAGGTACTAAATTAATCAAAATTAAGTTTATTTAAGCAGAAAGAGTAAAACTATACTTCTAACATTCTAAAAATCACAAAAACATATAGTGTCAATTTTCGAACTTCGCTTGTTCCTACTGTCCGTCAACGTGTTAACAACAAAAATGTTATAGCAATTGGCAAATGCGAGACATTGTAATAATATTAAATACAACATGACTCTACTTTAGGCTACTCACATACTAATATGTGTGTGTAAAATGTATTCGTTCTGCTTTTGTAAAGGTATACACATACCAGTGAAATAATCCTGTTTTAGTAATCACTATACTACTATACGTACATTGTTGAATTACTCTATGAAGCAAAAGTAACCATTTGCTGAAGTAGTTTTATATATTTCAATTAATATATCTACTTTAATATGTTTAACTATATATTAACGTGTTATGAAATGATATGTATAATGTATATAGTTTATTAGCATAGGCACTAAAGGCGTGCGCTTGCTCATCGTTAGACTCTACAGTGGCTTCGAGAAGAAGACCACAAGAAACATAAAATAATTTAAAAAAAAAAGCTGAATTTTAAAAGTAAATAAAGTAAAAAGTTGGAAGGGTTAGTGTCAAATTGGTCAACTGTTCAGAAAGGGCCAGGAGTAACGTAGCTTTTTGCAGTTTAATAATGCCAGTATCATAATAAAATGTATATGTCTGGTTTCCGAGATAATTGTGTATGAAGTAATATTGTAATAGTGTGTAATGCACTTAAGTTGCCCCCGTTCAGTGCATCTGTACAAATAATTGCTCGACATATGTAAGTATTTAGTTTTAGCAGCCATTTATTTAGTGGATATTTATTTTTTAATTATTTAGAATTTTAAAACGCAATTGCATAAGGAGAATGTATATAAAATGTTAAAAAGTAGTTATAGTGACATAACTACAATAGTTAGACATATGCTATCGAGACATTTTTTGTAGATATTGATATGTTCTTTAATATTGTAGAACATTTTTTTGTTCTATCATCAATAGTTTTCGCAGCGCATGCGATGAAAGACATTTTATGGCAATTTTTGGCAACCTTGAGTTATTGTACATTATTGTAGTTTTAGTAAGGATCCTTATTTTTTCCTGTAATTTATATAGCCTATATTGATCAGTGATAATGTAGCATTGAAATGGTGAAAGAATTTTTGAAATCGGTTTAGTAGTTTTGAGCTAATTCGTTACAAACATACAAATCTTTCCTCTTTATAATATTAGTATAGATTAGCATTCTTATATCGTCATAATTAAAGAATTTAACTAAATTTGTTAAATCACTGACTTTATTATAAAAGTTAATTGAATTATAATATTACAATACAAGGAATGGAATGGAATGGAACGTCTTGAAGCATTTGTTATTTTCATAACTGAAAATTAAATTTATTTCTGTTTAATTTGTCAAGGAGACGCAGCGCCGGACGCCATGGCAGCGCTCCCCGTCTACTTTTTTGGGTATCGTTGTTCATTCAACTTTATCATGTTAAGCAATTATTTATAAAAAGGAGCAATTGTCTCCTCACATGGAGGGCATTCCAGTTTAAGTGGCAAAGTGCGATCATATGTCAGGTTACTAGAAAAAAAAAACTTATAAAATTTAAGAAATATATTATAGTAGCTTTTACCCACGGCTTAAGTCATTAAATAATTATCAGAGATCATTTCAATAGAAATGAATCAATATGATCTAACCTCAAAAATTCAAATAGTTTTATACTGCATATATAAAAATCACAGGCGGAAAGAAAAATAAATATAGAAAAATTCCAAACAGCTGAAACTATGGCCAATTGGAAACTATAGTAAAAAATATATTATTTTTAAAAATAAAAAAATATCCTATGTTACTTGTAGTACCTCCAAAAATATGTGTACAAAGTTTCACGATGATCGGTTAAGTAGTTGTTGCGTGAAAATGTAACAAACAAACTCACATTCACATTTGTAATAGTAAAAAGGGATAAACTAAATAAAATCACATTCAAAATTTAAAAAAAAAAATACTGAAAAACACACCTTCTTTTTAATTTGGGTCTTTTGTCTGACAAGACATATCAGCCCCATAGTGCCTTACCTAAATCTACAAAATTTAAAATTAAAGGAGAGGGAGCCGCTGATGAACCATATTGTAGAAATACCAACACACATGGTCTGCGCTAAACCGACATCCAGCTCACAGACTCTGTGCTTTCTCAGATACATCATAAAGCTTGCCATAAAAAAGGTTTAGTTAGTTTTAAATAAAAAGAATATAATAATTAATATGTCGCTTCGTTATTGTTTTTGTTTTATATAAACAGACATTGCTTTATATGTTTAATAATAAAAGTAATAAAATTATTTATTTGTAAGAGTTTCACAAATCGGCGAACTTAATACTAACCGGTCTGGAGAGATAATTGAAGAAAGAAAATAATTCAGAAGGTGCATGTAACGGAACGTGTTATAATACATAAAGTAACACGTGTAACGGAACGCGACTAATGACAGTTGCCAGATAACCTGAGCACTAATAAAGGCACCTAAATTTAACAATATTGAATAATCTTTTATTTAACCACACTACATGGCGCAGTCGATGTCTAACCTGGAGTTAAGACTCCCAACACCTTTAATGACTGATGAACTTAATATTGGGGAAGATTGGCGCAAGTTCAAGCAAATAATATATATATATAGAATATAATAAATACTTTGTGTATATAAATAGATATATATGTTTACATCATAATTAAATTCCTACGGAACCTCATATTTCTAGAACCACAAAAGACAATAGAATTATTGTTATTTAACTCGAGGAAAAACTGAAGTAAGATAAATCAGCACAAGTTCGGGGAATCGATTATAACTTTTTATATGAAAGTATTTGTGTTTCGTATATTGAAAAGGTTTTTTATATAATTTTACCAATATTACACAATACTTGTACATAAACGTTTGAAGTGGCCTTTCTGACATTTTGACGAAGGAATGACTATTTACTTATACATTTCTATTATATTTAAAAATATCAGAAACACTTGTAGTAACTTGAAATACAATTATGTGGATAATATTAATAAAATAAATAAAGATCAAATAAAACTGAAATTCTGGCAGCTATGAAATAAAGGTGTTATAGTGGAAGGAACGCAGATCTACAATGATTTGTCGTTCATTAAATTTAAATGCGAATTTAAAAATCATATAATGCAGCTGTTCTCAAACTTTTTTGGCGAATTATAAAAAGCCTGATTTATATGTATTTATGAATAATCATATTGCAATGTAATATTACGTAATATTTAGATGTAACCTTATAATCTTCCTTTGGTAGGTATTTTTTGCAGTATTCTAGCCCTAGGGTTCCGCGGAACACACTTTGAGAATGGCTGATATAATGGGTCCGAGTGCCTTGTCTTGTAAATATTGTAGCATAATATATGTTTATTTATAAATTTTACATAACTATCTCAATTAAGCGAATTTATTTCAGTGAACACAACTCAAACAATTGAAGACAATTCTGCCAATGTCGAGTATTCAATAAGAAATTATAAAAGTTTTTATTCACACGTGAATCCTGATGTCAAAAGTGCCCTTCTTAAACTTTAGTAATAATAATATTAGGCAAGTCATCAGCACCAAACCTATTAGAAAAGCAGAACATATTGTAGAAGAACGAAGAAGATGATATACGCCATCGCAGTTGCATGCTGAAAGACCGCCCAAGGGGTGACACCATAAATCAAGGTGTTAAAGGCCGCACTGCAGACGGCTTAATAGTCCCACGGGAGCACCACTTGATTAATAACATACATAGATATTAGACAACAATATTACACACATTTCTAAAATGTATTTTGAAATTACCAAAATTTATATTTGAAAAAACTAATCCCAAGTATAATGGCATATTGGCATAAAGTCATGTAATAAACTATCCGATGATATTAGCAGCCTCCCTCTTTATCAGTTCAAGAAAATCATAAAAAGCAAACTTATTCAAAAATCATATAACACGTTAGATTAATATCTAATGTCATTTTATGTTTACCCTTAGGTATACAATAGGATGACAATGCCCATATACAGCAGCTATTCTTCTACATCATAGTAGATTTATTATATATTATTGTGACATTAGTATGTAAGTGGACAATGCCAGTATACAGCAGCTAAATCAAATTGATAATTATTAAATTAATAAATTTATTTCATTTATATTTATATTTGTATTGACGAGTAAAAGCGCTCTATTGGAGCCAGTTTACTAAAAGTAAATAAATAAAAATATATATCCTAATACAGTTAACCAATTAGTCATCGACATACTAAAACTCTAACTCTAAAATACTATCAGAGGTTAACGAGTTCGTTCACAGTGATGTTTCTCCAATTCAATACAAAATTCTTAAGTAGTATTCATTGTCAGCAATTTATTCTGCCCACACCAAACAAGTATTATTAGTAAATATTAATAATAGGTGAAGTAAAAAGTTCTGAGCGTTTTTTCGCTTTATTTCGACGATGAAATTAACATAGTTAGGATTATCCGATTTAGATCAAATATGCACCGATTTGTTCGATAGATTTTGTCCATTTTAAAATACTACTAGCGGAAAACACTCAGAACTTTTTACTTCACCTATTATAATCAAAAATAAATGCAACATGAAAACCAAAACCAGAAACAGAAACATTAAATGAAAATTAGTTTATTAATTTAATTTTTTTATTGTTATTATTATTGTTATTATATATTTTTTAAAAATATTATATTGCTGTGCCGTGACCGGGTGTCACATTTGACACTGAATAATATATGACATCTGAAATAATTGTGACATGCAATAAAGACATTTGAATTTGAATTGAAAAGTCTTACAAACTAGTCATACATTTTATTCAAAGATTTACAATCATGACAATCCAACTCATAGCATCTGAATGCATCTGAATGCAAGTGTCAAATGCAGATAAATTGATCTACAAATGAGGCATCCAAGTGTCAGCAACCAAATTCAATAATGTTGACTAAAACTTTAAATATGAGTTAATTAAGTAATAATTGATACAATTAGTAATCATTTTAACGTGACAGACATGCAGCGACCCCTATCGGCTGGAAGGGGTAGACGCATATCTGTCACCCAGACGAGAAAGGCAGTCTGGTCAAAACCACCAAACAGGAAGGTGTCATTTTGATGTGTGTTAATAATAATACTGAATTAAATAAAATGTGAGTATTGATATTTTGTATGTTTTTATTTAAATAACCCCTTTCGCCATGATACCTATTTAATTGGACTTTACACAAGTAAGCGAGAGCTTCCACGAATAGTTTTCATAATAGCCATAACTTAACTCGCTTGGGATTCCGAGCAGAACTCAAGTTCCCAAGTTCGAGACTCGGCCGCGGAATTCTAAATTACTTTGGCAATCAACGCTTTACGTTTTTTTAACGCCGTACATTGGATTGCTACGGAATTCGTTATTATGCAAATTTACTTTAAAATAATGTAACTTTTTTCAATTTTATACCTGAATTTCTGAAATAACTTTATATAGACATTAAATATATAAATATATATAATGGCTTGACCTCAAAATAAATAACCTTCAGACAAATTCGAAACAAACATCAATGTTTTTAAATTAACTCACCAACCACACGGCTAACCTCAGAAAGGGCGGAAAAATGATTGTAAACGTACAAAAACAATAAAATACATTTTGATATATGCAAGCGACGCATTGGGGATCAATCGAGAAAACCTTGGAGATTTGTAAATTTTTCTTTATAAAATTATTCCTCTACGCAAAGTTATGGAACAGTTAATGGCCGAGACGAGAACTGAATTTCCTTTTGTTCGTTTTATTTTAACTTCATATAATTTCATAACTTCAGTTGACGATGTCTCATTGTAAGATGCAAAAGTTATTGCCATTGAGTTATATATAATGGAAAAGACAAATATTCTATAATAGTCTATAACACATATTTTATTAACAATAACATAAATTCATTTTCTTACAACACCACCAAACACATTTACACAAAAATACAAATAATACAATCAAACATATAATAATGGCCACGAGCTCCAGATACATCTTCTGATACCACGGCACCATTAATGCTGGAGACCTGAGATGAGCTGCTCCTCCAGTGCGCACTACATGCTCCACCCAATGCACCAACTCAGCACCAGGTGATACCAATCTGTCGTGGTATGCTTTTGACAGATTCTGCATTGCTTCTCTGTAACTTTAAGTTAATAATGTACTACTATTTGTTTTACTCATACATTAGATCAGTGTTTCCCAAAGTGGGGCCCACGCCCCACAGGGGGGCAATTTGATTGTTAAGGGGGGCAATTCGAAAATGGACTCGACACGAGTTTAAACCTTTCGCTTTGGGCCATTTAAATGCAATACTAAATTTCGGTGCCAAATTTAACGAAAAAAGCAAATTCTTAAATAACTATTAGGTATAATTTCGCTTGACGAGTCTAAAATATCAACTGGGTGTTTGGTTACATAAGGGGGGCATAAGAAATTTAGAAAGACTAAGGTGGAGCACGACACAAAAAAGGTTGGGAAACACTGCATTAGATACTTTATGTTTTATCTCTTTCTATTGGATTTCAGTATTGTTTATGACTATGACTTAATTATGACTGTTAAAAGATAGGAATCACCCTCTTCTGCTCTTCCAGGCCGAAATATAATATTCTTAATAGGTTCAGCATTTATAATATTGTAAAGCAGATGCTAATTAAAAAGGTTTACTACAGCATTATTGATTACATGAGCGATAGAAATGCGTGGTTAAACTAGTGTTTGAGCTTGGCTTACTGTTAGCTTACTAGAAGGATTTTTGACTGAATTTAAAGTTGTATAGGTAGCTATATATATATTATAGGACATATACATGTATTTTATATACATATATATTATTAATACAACATTTATTGTAACCACTGTGCAATCTGACTTATGAATTGTTATTTACTTTTTTTCTGACTTAAAATTCAGATTTCTTTTTTTATTATGTACAGGCTATGATTGACGAGTTTCCTGCGGTATTCTTCTCGTCATACGCCTTTCCGAAGTCACGGTAGAGTCTAACGATGAGCAAGAGCACGCCTTTAGTGCCTATGTTAATAAACGATTTTAATTTAATTTCATTTCATAAGTCTTTGCGACTATTGGCTGCATGTTAAGCTAGATTAATATCAGGTATAAAACCAGTGTTACCTAGAATTCTTGAAAATGTGAAAGAAAGCTTTTTCCAAATTAGAAGGCAGCTCGTCATCATAGGCCAGTTGAACAGCGACCCCCTTCTTGACAAGCGCATCTGTGTTGGCGAATTGGTCAACATGCAGTGGGATTGCTATGGCTGGCACACCAAAATGTATTGCTTCAGTTACTGACAGCTGACCGCCATGTGTTACGAACACTCTCATATTTGGGTGGGCTGAAACACATTGATATTTTAATAGGAATTTGACTGCAATTAATTCAGCATCATAAAACTGACCTAATAAACTGGTTTGTGGCGCCCATTCTAGTAAAATAACATTGTCTGATACATTTTCCAATTGCTCCTCCATCTTCCAAATGACGACTTCATTTAATTTTCTAAACACGTCTAGTAATTCACTTTTCATTCTCTTTGGCATATCTTTACCGCTTGACGTTGATCCGAAACTAAAATATATAACACCATCCGTGTTGTCCATTATTAACTGAAGTTCCTGAAATGCAATTTTTAGTGAAGTTATTTAGTACTAACTTTTACCCGCGGCTTCGTTCGCATTTAAGTCATTAAATAAATATCAGAGATCATTTCAATAGAAATGAAACAATATGATAACTATATTTTCTTGCTTGGCAGGGATTATCAATTTTTAAAAATTACTACATACAATTGGAAACTACCTACAGTAAAAAATAATATTTTTTTAAATAAAGAGTATCCTATGTTACTTCAAGTACCTCCAAAAATATGCGTACAAAGTTTCATGATGATCGGTTAAGTAAGTAGTTGTTGCGTGAAATCGTAACAAACAAACTCACATTCACATTTATAATATTAGTAGGGATTTCTACGTAGGAACCTCTATGCGACAATAATACTTGAGTCCCTTGAATTCTTGCTTATTATTGTCTCTATTGCTTGCGCTTTCGAAATTCCAAACGAAACTTACTTTAGAGAGTGCTTCAGGTGGATCTTTAACATGATATCCACCTATATCCCTCACATTAGATGGCAATCTCCAGGCAGCGCCAATGGTCGGATGATTGTTCACCAACATCATCGAGTAGGACTTGCGCAGCTCCTCGTATGGTGCGATCGTACCACCTTTACTTTCAGCTGCTGTTCTGAATACATCATTGTAGACTTCCACTTCTAATTGACTTATTGTGAAACTGAAACAATTACTTCTAATAAACGATTCTACAGGCCGAAAATACTTTCTCTCTAAAGACTCTAAATCAGACGTTTTGACGTTTAGTCTCTCAGTGTCATCTTTCTTGTTCTTTCTGGTCTTTCTATTGCCACAATGCGATGTGATAATTATATTTTTAATCCATTTTAATCTACACTATTATCTCACACACAGAGAAACTTTCTAAAAACTGAAACAAAATTGTCAATACTTCTCCTTCTTTATTTAATATGAATTTAGTGAATATGTATTCACCATGCAAAGGTTACAGGTTTTATTCCCGATCACAATTCATATTAGATTAAATATAACTGCTAAACAATTCCTATCTTCTATCCTACATCTGGTACCTACAACAAAATCCAGCTCTTCTCAATTTGTATCCAAAGCTCCTTCATCCTCTGCCCGAAGTTGAACGGAGGCGTGTACCCAGAATTGACATCCGCCGAATAAGCTGGGTTCGGGTATTCGTCCATCAGGCGGAGTGGCTGCCAGTGCATTTGAGTCGATATCGACCACACCAGTGGACACCCGTATACTGCTGAAAACCTGCGAAAGTCACAAATTCAGTCGCTAGTATATTCATTTCAAATATGAGATGATAAACACCAGCAGCAGGGATCAGCTTGGAAGTAGCCGGCATAACGAGAGGAGTGTGCCCTGTTGGTTTGGACAGAGCACAATCGTCTCCTCAAGCCGGCATAGTGGAGTCGACTGTGGTAACAGTTGTCTATGCTCATGGACCGCACTCTAGCTTAACATCAGGCGGAGTGTGGTCATATGCTGGGCTATCAATAAAAAAAAAAGCTATTAACATGGTAGGATCTACAAAATTGCAATTTTACTGAAAACTAATTTAAAGTTATCATTGTGCATAATAATAATAATAAATACTTTATTGCTTTAAAAACATAATAATAACAATACAACAACAAAGGAAACAGATTTAGACATATAGTAGTTTGTTTGTGTAGAACAAAAATTAATTAATTAACAGCCAAAATATTAATTCCGACTATGGTAATAGAAGCAGAGGATATAGAGCGTTATTTTGGTAATTGAATCCTCTTTTTTATAAAGTGACCTCGGCAATTAACACTAGATTTTCCAGCTTAAATATACCTATTTCTACCAAAACCAAAAAAGTATATATTTGTTACAAATATATATAAAATTCATAAAACTAATTCTTCTATTATAAATTAAAGAAGATTAGAAGAATTAAAGAAAATGTTACACGCAGTAGGAATATTAATTTGACCTTACAAGATCAGTCATTTTGACTGGTCTGGTAAATCTAGTGTTAATATGGCTTGGCTTTAGTTGAGGACCCCAAGACTGTACGAATAACGAAGAGGTTAGATTAGGTTAGAGTTAGCTCTATACAGAGGCGGCTCGTCCTAAAGAGCGCTGGTGCAGTGCACTCCCACGAAAATTACAGAAGTAATCTATATTTCTTCATAATACATACTATCCTTACATTACATTCATTCTATTCTATTATGCCTATACAATAGTATATTATATTACCTATATCTACGCCGCTGTAATATAAGTTCTGTAATTTTCGTGGGAGTGCACTGCATCAGAGCTCTTTAGGACGAGCCGCCTCTGGCTCTATATTAGCCCGTTATAGCTTGTCTTTTTTTTTAAATTGCTAGAAAACGAGATATTGCATTTTTACATTTAGTACTTCCTGGGGTTCTCAACTAAAGTGTTACCATGAATATTCTTAGAATATATCAAAGCCCTTTGTAAATATGCCTAACCGTTTTACTACAGCACTTAGTGCTCGTATAATTAATTAAATTAAATAAATCTTAGCGGATGCCTACGTCATAATATCTACCTGCATGCCAAATTTCAGTCCGATCCGTCCAGTGGTGTGGGCTGTGCGTTGATAGATCACTAAGTCAGTCAGTCAGTCACCTTTGAGTTATATATATTTATAAATGTAAAGAGAATTCAATCAGTTTACTGTTACGTTATTCTTATTGGATTTATTTACCAATTACGTTAAATTATCTTGTATGAGAGTGTGGTCATTTGACCGCGGCCAATTAATGTCAATTGTAATTGAGACATTCCGACTTCAATTAAGTGACCTCCAACATGCACAGGGTCAATATCATATCTTTTAAATTTAGGATATTTATTTTTTAATTTACGCAATCGTATTCTATGGCTTCAAAAATACCACAAAGGTTGTAAAAATTACAAAACTTGTAACTTGAGGCTTGGCTGCGTTTAATACAATAACCATGCAAGTAAATGGTCATGTCTATAAAGCAGCGGTTCTCAAACTTTTTTAACGAAAGAAAAAGCCTTAATATAATTATAAAAAACTGATTTATATGTATTCCTGAATAATCATATTACAATGTAATATTACGTAATATTTAGTTGGAATATTTAGATGTAACCTTTTTGCAGTATTTTAGCCCTAGGGTTCCGCGGAACACACTTTGAGAATGGCTGATATAAAGTATTATACATAAATCACTTACCCGGAATATATCTCAGAATCAATCCACTCAGCGACGACAACGTCAAATTTATTTGCAGGATTACGAAGCAGCCTTTGTACCTCCATATGTCGGACGGAGAGCCTCGCAAACGAATGACCCAACATCAATAAGAAGGAAGACTCTGATGTATACGTTTGTTCTAAATCTGACATTATTACTGAAAGCAATTGCACATTCATATGTTACAGGGGTGGCCAAGCGCTTTGATAGGCTGAGCCATTTTTCAAAATATGAAATATTTTCACGAGCCGCAATTAAAATACTCGTTGAAAAGCTATTAACAAAAACCTTACACTCAGTGATTCATATTTATTGTTAGTAATTTAAAAGACCTTTTGAAACACATATGGAACGATAATAATTTTTTTAAATATAATAGCACAAAAATGAAAAAGGAACACGGGTACATTTATTAATCCTTCAAAGAGCCGCAGGTTGGCCGCCCCTGGTATATCATATTCAAAAGTCACTCCTAAAACACAATGTCAAATAATGTCGAAGACAACAAAACAATTGAAACGAATACGATTCTAAATTCAAATAATATTTATAAAAATACTAATTTTATTTCAAAGGATTATTTAGGATATTAATTTGACCTCAAAATATTCCTCGAGATTAATACTTTGAAAACAAAAGAATATAGTAATCTCGTTATTTTGACACTTCTATACGTCAGTACCTATTAGGGATTGCAATCCGGTAGCATTTTCAATCCGGCCGGATCCGTCCGGATCCGGCCGGATTATGAAGTTATTTAGGGCCTAGTGTTTAGTGCTCTTTAGTTTTGATAATAATACAAAAAAAATCATTTAATTATATTTTTTGGTATTAATTGTAATTTGCACTAAATTATGAAACTATTTTAAATAATAAAGTAATCAATCTCACTTATTGCTGTAAGTATGTGAAAGTACTTAAGTAATAATAACACATTAATAATTTAGACTTAACATAACATTCTTTTAAATTTATATTTATAAAATCAACTTCAGTCATTCATAATCCTAACAAACGATAAAACAAGAAGCATTTATATTTTGCAATGCAAAATGCAAGTGAATGTTATTTCTGTGTCTGCAAAAAAAAACGATCTAAGAGAACATATAGTGTTGATTGTACTATCCCCTAATCTGCTTCTGATGTCACTACAAATATAACCTGCGGCTGAAAAGGCCCTTTCTGCCTGAAAATTTGTTGTCCTAATCGCCATTAAGTAACTTTAGATCAGCGTGTGTTTTCCTTTTACTCCTACGCAGTTCATACGCAGTCATTTCTTTTTTAAGATTTTTTTCATAATCTTAATTTAAATTTAAATATTGACCAATCGTGGTCTGTAACTTTTATATCAGATTTTATATCTAATAAAGCTTTTTTAATGCATACCTTCAGATCATAAAATCTTCAAACCATAGATAAAAGACAGTCCGAATTAAGTTGTGATTATTTCCCTTTTTCTTATCTACCTTGCTCATCATCCAATTCGTCCATGTATTCACTATCATCATCACTCCATTTCAATAGAAGACTTTTCCACGGGATCAACTTCTCTATCCGATTTTTAAGGTACAAAATTTGACAACAGCTAACTGGATGCCGTATGCGATACACAATTGATGATAGCACGGTACTACTACTAACGTACCAGCTTTAACCACGACGCTTGCGCCGTGTAGAGTCATGTCAATTATGTCAGAATCGAGATGTACTATACATACAGTACAGTTTTTCGCATTTTTGTTTGCTTTACCGGATCCGATACCGGATCCGGCAGATCCTATCGGATCCGGTAGGCCCAAAAACACGCCGGATCCGCCGGATTACCGGATCCGCCGGACCGGATTGCAATCCCTAGTACCTATCTGTATATGGCTATGATAGGGAAACGCAAACTTTCTAATATAACTTGAAATGGCGTATGTACATTTCTAGTTAGAAACCGCATGCGGGATGCGGGAAACATCTCAAACGCATACTATTAAGGCTAGTTGTACTTTTTACATTGGTACGCGTACTAAAATTGCGTACCTATATGGGAGATGTTATTAGTCAATAAATTAACATTTTTCGATTAATAAGTAAGGAAAGTGAATAAATTGTCAATATACCTGTTGATATATTAAGATTGCTGCTAACATCTATTTGTGTTAGTTGACCAGGAATGTCTTTCAATGGAAATGGTGTTATATACGTCACCTGAAAGAATGCATTAAGCTTATGATACTATTCTGCCTACCCTTATTCCATCTTTCACGCACATACATTATGACCAGCCTGTAAGAGATGTGTCACATAACCGGCTCCCAGAAATCCATGACTCTTTGTCGGCTCGGGGAACACTACTAAAATATTAAAACACAAAATACTTTCTGCAAATAAAAGCAACAACAATGTGCGCTTCACAAATTCCATTTCAGCATCTTTTATTTCATTTCATTAAATCTGAGAGCAGCGTTTACAGCATCACTTCACTAACACGATAACCTACAATTCCCGCCCTAAATTGAGATGAAACTAACATTTGACCTAATAGCAGGCATCTATGTGCACTAACGCGTATTATACGACTAAATTTAATATCCCTCATATTCTTCCAGTGTCCTCACACCGACACTTACAACTGCATTTGTTATATTAAGTTACACTCGCCGACAAGTTTAAAGGAATACTAACAAAACAAAAATTTCTAAACTGACTCTCAACCTTTTTATTAACGGTCAAACTTAGATCAGCTTGGAAGTAGCCGGGATAACGAGAGGGGAGTGCCTTGTTAATTTGGACAGAGCTCATTCGTCTCCTCAAGCCGGCACAGTGAATGTGAAGACTCTATCTGTGGTAATAGTTGTCTCCATTCATAGCTTAACATCAGGCGGAGTGTACTCATATGCTAGGCTAATATAAAAAATAAATTGAGCTTTGAAAGTTTTGAATTAACATAAAAAAAAAACAATAATATTGTTTTATTTAATTGTATAATTTATGTAGTCCTGTTCAAACGTATTTTCTAAACCGTAACGACCTTTCGTACTATTATAAATCCATTCTATCCCATTAATGTAATACGACTACATTTTTAAATAAGTAGCCTAATAGTTGAAATGGACGCGTGCTATTCTATTTATACTGAGTGAATGACTCCATTGTTTAAGAATAGAAATAGTTCTCACAATATTTAGTTTAAGACGAGGTGTTTCCCATCTTCTTCATATTATATACTAGCTTTTACCCGCGGCTTCGCTCGCATTTAAGTCATTAAATAAGTATCAGCGATCATTTCAATAGAAATAAATCAATATGATTAGAAACAACTGAAACTATAGTCAGTTGGAAACTATAGTCAATAATAATTTTGACGTGACAACGTCTTATAATTCGATTGAGCCGGCTGCACGCACGAAAAAACATGACTCATGCGGCGTTACCTCGCTCTGAGGCGTTCCATGTAAGGCTTGAAGTGATCTTGATCTTGATCAATTTCATTGTGATTTCCAATTACCTCCTTCTCTATATACATACAAATCTATTAAACAAATGAAATTAAAATTTTCTTTTGAAAAATGCTACCATTCCATCAGTATTTTCTTAAGACGTTGTCACGTTCAACTATCGTCAGTAAACCGACTTTACAGACAACCGATTTTTTTTTGTTTTTTAATAAAAAGTATCTTATGTTACTATTAAATTAAATTAAATAACTAAACAAATAATAATAGTAATAGTCTCAAAGCAAATTCACATTTTATATATTGACCTTCTCAACTCACAGAAGGCCAGACAATACAATATGATTGGTTGCCAATTAAACTAATCCTCCCTACCATATAAATGTGAATGTGAGTTTGTTTGTTACGTTTTCACTCAACAACTACTTAACCGATTGTCATGAAACTTTGTACACATATTTTTAGAGGTACTACAAGTAACATAGAATACATTTTATTTTAAAAAATAGTTACTTTTTACTATAGCTTCAGCTGTTTGGAATTTTTCTATATTTATTTTTATTTCCGTCTGTTCTCTTTATATATGCAGTATAAAACTATTTGAATTTTTGAGGTTAGATCATATTGATTCATTTCTATTGAAATGATCTCTGATACTTATTTAATGACTTAAATACGAGTGAAGCCGAGTGCAATAGCTAGTTTTTCAATAAAAATCAAAAGCAATCTTTCTACTACTAATTATAAGATTGACACATGTTTTGGTGTTCGTCGACTCTCTATATGCAATAAATGCAACCGAACTATCTTTTTAATATTTGCCAATTTTTTAAATACAAAGTTCATACTTTGGAAACGCCTGAATAAATATATCAGCAAAGTTCGATAACACGTCTCTTGTTAACATTACATACAACATGCATATGATCCTTTTTGTTATAATTTTTATTTAAAATATATGTTATTAACACTAGATTTGCCAACTTCAATATACCTATTTCTACCAAAACCAAAAAAGTATATATTTGTTACAAATATATAATATATAAAATAATATAAAGATCATAAAACTATTTCTTCTGTAATAGATTAAAGGAGATTAGAAGAATTAAAGAAAATATTACACGCAGTAGGAATTTTAATTTGATCTTGCAAGACCAGTCATTTTGACTGCTCTGGTAAATCTAGTGTTAATTATTAAGGAGCGTAGTAAACAAACACGCATAAAAAAGCTTATTATAAGATAAGTGACTATCTTGATGACACCTGTGTGACTAAGATGATTGTGTGTATGTTGGTGCACTTGTATATTTAGGTAGTAGATTTATTTACATTAATTGTACTAGGTTTTTGAAGAAGCTAAGTAAAAATATACCTACTAATATTATGGCGTACAAGGAATGATTGGCGAGTTTGTTGTAATTTCTTCTCGTCATACGCATGGGTTCATGGTGGGGTAGCAGTCTAAAATAATATGTACCTAGCAAGCTATACCCCGATTAATAATTTTTGTTTCGACTAACAACTGTCTAGTGTGAACTTTCTTACGGATATTAAGTATTGTAGTTAGTACCTAGATAATTAGGTTTTTTAGGTTTGATTAGGGATTACAGGTCAGAGCCAGGGTGAAGTAAAGTCATATGACTTTCCGAAATCTCATAGATTCTGAATATGCGCAAGAGCATAAAAAACCTATCTGAAATAAAGATTTTGTTCTTTGAAGTAGAGTTGAATATCACATAATTATTATATAGTTTTATTTTTAATTATTTAAAAATAATTTCCTAATTATCACAGTAATTAGGCAGATAAGCAACATTGGCATTTTATTATTATCAAAATGTAATTTAACATTATATCTAGTCATCATTACATTCTATGACGCAATGTGATACGTACATTACATATAATTCTTGCGTAATTTTTTCTAACAGTTCGTCATGTGACCTTACCAAACTCGATATTATGGTAAAGTGCGGTCCATTGACCCCACAGAAATATAGCAATGGCATTAACCAAATCGAGTCGGTTACACGATATTATACATACAGTTCATTTCTTATTTATTTATTTACATTAGCATGTCAAAAATCTTCTAACCAAACATTCTAACAACACAAAATATCTCTTAACTTATAATATTGGTGGGGAAGTAGGGATGTATTCTTTATATTCTTTAACTTGTAATCAGTCGGCTTATCACGAATTTAGTCTGGCTTTCGAATCGAGCTGTCCCAAGTAAAATGGATCCGTTAGCAATCGGAAACATGAATTTTTACTAACGACTAACGAGCACCAGCAATCCATCAAATGAACGAAAGATCGAGACGTTCGAAAATTAACAAAAAGTATCTAAAATATTGCATTTCCAAATCCCTCAAATTTCCATACAAATCGCTTGAAGCGAACTCGGTTCGAAAGCCAGACTAAAATTCGTGATGAGCCCACTATAGTCTTTCCTATTTCTTAAAATAAAATAATAAAAAAATAAATAAAAATATACAATTAGTCCATCTAAAGCATAATCACACAATATCAACAGAATCATTACCTACGTTACATAAATTATTATAATCTAATAAAATAAAAACCTGAAACATTTTTAAGAATATACCTATTCGTAATATCTATTACAGTCCACGTGCGCTGACGTAATGAAATCTTAATTTAAAAATTGCCGGTCATTTTAATAGTAAATAAACATTACACAATGTTGCATAATGTTTATTTAAGCCGGCATAGTGATAAGCGTGGACAACGACCGCTACTCCGAAGACACATTGATTCAAACGCCTAACGTATATTTAATTCATGTTTTTTTAAAGTTATTTTCATAAAACGGGTTATGTTATCGCGACATTGAAACCTTAAATGCGAGAACCGCTTCAGTGCGTGAATTCGCATCGTGAGTGATGCGCATGCGTGGCCACTTTGTTATATTGCTAATAAATAATGCATCATAATAAAAATAAAATGGTAAGTTTTAATTTTTTTATAAAATATTTTTACATAATAATTGCAGGTTTTAATAAAAAATACAACCTTTATTTCGAATAGGCCCTTCTGGCTCCCGCGCATAGTCAGCCTGAAATGCATAAAAATATAAACTAAGTCGTTGACCTCATCTCTGTCATTACCCCAATTTAAAATCAGGTTCTGACATTTGCGCGTGAGTTCCACAAGTCATATTGGTTTACGTGTTTATGTTTGTTGCTTAATTTACGAATAAATATTTATATAATTTATAAAAGCCTTTTCATGGCTTACCTACTACCACGTTAACTTTGAGTATTTTAACACTACATTTACCAGCTTAAATATACTTATTTCTACCAAAACCAAAAAAGTATATATTTGTTACAAATATATATAAAACTCATAAAACTAATTCTTCTGTTATAAATTAAAAAAGATTAGAAGAATTAAATAAAATGTTACACGCAGTAGGAATTTTAATTTGATCTTGCAAGACCAGTCATTTTGACTGCTCTGGTAAATCTAGTGTTAAACATCCTCATTACAACCTTTTAAAAAGTTCAGTTGAAATAAATATGATATTGAATTAAAATAAGTGTTTTACTTCCAGATGTTAATTGTACTAATATTAACACTATTCCTGCATACAAACGAGGCTTTCAGATTCCTGGTGGTATTCCCGATGCCTTCCAAAAGTCACAATATATTGGGTAAAGCCATCTGCGACCATCTTGTTAACGCTGGACATGAGGTACTATTGAATAAAAAGTCAGGAAAAGTCAATAATAAAGCTCTGACAGTATTTAATTATTTCAAATTCAAAACTTCAATATAATTAATTGTTTCAGGCGTTACTTTGTGGAAATCCATATTAAAGGAAATTATTTTGCTTAGCATTCCCGCTACATTAAGTCGATGAAGGAAAATAAACTCCACCAACATTCAATATCTTGTCTCACAAGTTGGTGGAGGTTATTTTCCTTCATCGACCTAATGTAGCGGAAATTATAAGCAAAATAATTTCCTTTAAAACTTCAATGCGAAATTCTTCTTCTTTTATTAATGACCTCAGATGTCTAATGACGATTTTTTTTCTCCCCTCTTCCTTACATCTAATTGGTTCTTGTTTTTTATTTTTATGTATTTTTGTAATTTTATTAGAAGTGTAGTATCTATCCCTTTATCACCTTGAGCATGCTGTCCTATTTATTTAAAATTTCATTTAGTTTATATAATAGTAGTCCTTTTTATAATATGTAATTTTAATGAAATTTTGTAGGTAGGCTTTATAAATAAATAAATAAATAAATAAGACAATTCTGCCAATGTCGAGTATTTGAGCAAAAACCCAATAAGAAATTACAAAATGTTATTTCACACGTAAACCCTCATGTCAAAAAACAAAAATCCGATATTATGTTGTAGCAATCTCCTCTACATCTCGAAGATTTTTGTTTTTGACATTTGTTCTGTCACTGTCATCTTTCTTGTTTCTGTTTTCCTTTTATTGTCAACAGGGGGTTTTTTTTTTAAATGAAGGTTTACGTGTGAATTAACATTTTGTAATTTCTTATTGGGTTTTTGGTCAAATACTCGACATTGGCAGAATTGTCTTATTTATTTATTCATAAAGCCTACCTACAAAATTACATTAAAACTACATATTATAAAAAGGACTACTATTATATAAACTAAATGAAATTTTAAATAAATAGGACAGCATGCTCAAGGTGATAAAGGGATAGATACTACACTTCTAATAAAATTACAAAGATACATAAAATTAAAAAAAAAATTAAAAAAAAACAAGAACCAATTAGATGTAAGAAAGAGGGGAGAAAAAAAAATCGCCATTAGACATCTGAGGTCATTAATAAAAGAAGAAGAAGAAGTCACCTTTTGATAATTATACTTTCAAATCCATTTTAATCTGCATTATTATTCCACATTAACATCTCCAAAATGTAATTATTTCGCTTTTAACTAAAGCTAATTTTCAATTGACTGCCACGTGAATAAAAGCCTAACTTCCAGGTCGTATTTGTTACCTCATTTCCCCGCGACCCGACCGCTCTGCCGCCTAATTTGAAGGAGTTAAATGTGACCTCAATGCTGCAACAGGTGATGAAGACACCGCATGCTCAAAGTAATTTACTTACACATGTATGATCAGGTTATAAGAGTGTTAGACACGCCCCCTTTATTTTTAACCAATTAGGGACTTTATAATGAAGTTAAGTACTATTGATCTATTTATCATACAACTAGCAGTTGCCCGCGACTACGTCTGCGTAATAATGATGTCCTCTACAAAACTGTAGTATATCACTTTGCTCTATTGTCAATAATTTCCGAAGCGTACGCAATATAAAGTTTTTTTTTCTCACCTTGGGTTACATTATTGAAGTTTTCATATGTATCCCAAACGTTTTTGAAAATATTATATGTTCATCAGGGATAATGTAGGATTCTAATGGTGAAAGAATTTTTCAAATCGGTGCAGTAGTTTCGGAGCCTATTCAATACATACAAACAATCAAATGTTTCCTCTTTATTATATTAGTATAGATAAGGTGATCTAGCTAACCTTTTGTTAATTGTACTTTGTGTTTAGACTCGTATTTCCATTTCAAAACTTGAAACTGATATGATAGATTCTAACAGAAGAGTATTAATTGTGATAATTCTTCTTATAGAATATTGCGTAACATAAAGCAGATAAGAAGCAGTAGTAACTATAAACCATCAAATAAAAGAATTTAAACTTAAAAAACTATTAGTTAAACTAAATTTTGTGGCTTCAAAACTCTCGTAGATTTATATTTTAGCGTAACTACAAGATGATAACGTAATGCTTCACTAGACTTGTAGATTTTAGGTACAGTTAGCATCAAAATTAATAAGACAAAAAAATATTTTTCATATGCACTGAAACTAATAAATATAATTATTGTCAAACTATACGTATGTTAAAAAGACAATTGAGCAAACTTAATCAAAGAAACATAAGGATAACTCAATGTTACTTAAGGAAAATATCCGAACAAATTTTATATAATTCAAGGTCTTAAATGACTCAGGGGTCAGCAGAGGTCACGGCTTCGAAACTATTGAATGAAATAAGCATGTAGCACAAGTTTTTGATGATTGATGAGGCGGTCTACTCCTGTGTGCCATGCTTCTATCTTTGCTACTCATCGGCATAGTTTTTCATATTATTGTGGGCTGATACCTGTGTGGTTGCACCGTGGATCTGATCCAATTTTAATTCTTGTTTTACATTATACAGGCTGTGATTGATGAGTTTCTTGTGGTCTTCTTCTCGAAGCCATTGTAGAGTTTGATGATGAGCAAGAGCACGCCTTTAGTGCCTATGCTAATAAACTAATTTCATTTCATTTTATTTAAACATAGTGGTAGCATGTTATATAGTATTGCAATTAGCGATTATGAGGAAGCATTTAACACATCCCTGTTATAATACAGATGCAGCGCCAAAGCAAATAAAGGAACTGGTTGGTACTAAATCAAACTTCGCGGATTCTCCTGACTTCTTCCTATTAATATCCGATTTCAGCAAATTCTTATTAGAAAATGATGCTTTTGTGGAATTTGCGAAGGATCCCGAACAAAAGTTTGATGCAGTCATTAACGAGTGGTTTTTCTCCGAATTATGGTCTGGGTGTGTATTATATATACATTACATTACATTCAACGATGATTACATATATAATTACAATTTTTGACTAATTTTCGATATACCACCACCACTTGCAAGCGGAACACGCGTGAAGTGACCTAGTCGTGTTTCGGGATCAGCTTGAAAGTAGCCGGGATAACGAGAGGTGTGTGCCCTGTTAATTTGGACAGAGCACATTCGTCTCCTCAAGCTGGCGTAGTGGAGTCGACTGTCTGTGGTAACAGTTGTCTCCACTCATGGACCGCACTCTAGGTTAACATCAGGTGGAGTGTGGTCACATGCTAGGCTAATATAAAAATAATAATTTTCTACGACTAACCATCGCATTTATTTTTTTGGCTAGTATAAAAGTCAAGTTAAAATTACAAATATTATGTATTTTTATATACTTTTATATCTTTATAACTTTCTTAAGTTAATTATAAGTAAATTAATTTGCTGTCCATAATCATAAATAAACCAAAACCAGTATTTTCTTTCAGACTGGCCCCTCTGTTCCGTTGTCCGTTAATCTGGATGGTGTCGACAGAAGCGCATTGGATGAATCTAAGAATAGTTGACGAGATCACCAATCCGGCTCACAGCGTGGACCTATTCTCAGTGAACAGTCTCCCATTGTCATTCCTGAAAAGGGCTGAGGAATTGTGGACTATTGTGAAACGATTTTATATTCTACAGTGAGTTAAGGACTTTAAAATATAGCTAATAATTCGCTTAGAGCAGTGTTTCCCAACCTTTTTTGTGCCATGCTCCACCTTAGTCTTTCTAAAATTCTTATGCCCCCCTTATGTAACCAAACACCCAGTTGATATTTTAGTCTCGTCAAGCGAAATTATACCTAATAATTATTTACCACAATTATTTAAGAATTTGATTTTTTCGTTAAATTTGGCCACTTTCGAATTGCTCCCCTTAACAATCAAATGGTGGGCCCCACTTTGGGAAACACTGGCTTAGAATATGTTATTTGTGATCTAGTTTAACATTAAAACTCGTAACAGATTCAAAGTATTACCAAAGGAAAGGAAGGACTACTCAAAAGCATATGAGGCTCTAGCGGCAGCCAGAGGTGTGCCAATGCCAGCATTCGACGAGGCCGCATACAATGCATCCCTTATGCTGTTCAACTCGCATCCCTCTGTGGGCATCCCTTACAAATTGCCACAGAATGCTAAACATATTGGTGGATATCATTTAAAAGAAAGTGTTGAGCCTCTACCAAAGGTAAGAGAGTAACTATAAGGAGCTGTCTAACAAAAAAGTCTACTTCTATATATACTTAATTAAAGAACATTCAAGAAATCATGGATAATGCCAAAGACGGTGTTATCTACTTCAGCATGGGCTCCAATCTCCAAAGCAAAGACATGTCTGACGATATGAAGCGCAACCTCCTGGAGATGTTTGCCCAATTAAAACAAGTAGTCTTGTGGAAATTTGAGGAGAAAATGGAAAACACACCGAATAACGTTCACTTGTTGGAATGGGCTCCACAACAAAGCATCTTGGGTAACTTTGTTTCATTGTTTTTTTTTTCATTTCATCATTTATTGCCGAGAATGACAATCGTATTTGGCACAATTTCAATGCCGACTACCAGATAATGTGATCGAAGGACATCTTCAATGATAAGATATAATAGTTTTATTATCAATATGGACATATGTACTCGTTGAATTATTGAATTATTAATAATTTTTATCTTAAAGGAAATTATTCAAAATTATTTTGCTTATAATTCCCGCTACATTAGGTCGACGAAGGAAAATAACTTCCACCAACATTCAATAACTTGTCTCGACACGTATCCTGATGATGCCACGTGAAGTGGCGAAACGCGTCGAGACAGGAGAAGTAACATAGAATACTTTATATTTAAAAAAAAAATTACTGTAGTTTCCAATTGACTATAGTTTCAGCTGTTTGCAATTTTTCTATATTTATTTTTATTTTCGTCTGTCATTTTTATATATGCAGTATAAAACTATTTCAGTTTTTGAGGTTAGGAAACATCATTGTGTGTTGTAATTTTAAAAAATTAAAAATCCCAACCAAGCAAGAAAATATAGTTATCAAATTGATTCATTTCTATTGAAATGATCTCTGATACTTATTTAATGACTTAAATGCGAGCGAAGTCGGAGGTAAAAGCTAGTAACCTATAAAATATAGACCTAAACTTACTAATTGAAATTTCATAGCTCATCCCAACTTGAAAGTGTTCATAACGCACGGAGGTCAGCTATCAACAACTGAAGCTATATATTACGGGGTGCCTCTGGTCGGTGTCCCGGTGTTCGGAGATCAGTTCGTGAACATGGAGCTGGCTGTGCAGAAAGGTTTCGCAATCAAGGTCGAGCTCGAAGAGGATTTGCATCTGTTAATCAAATCAGCTGTAGAAGGCGTGCTGATGAATCCCAGGTTTTTAAAAAACTATAAGCAAATGTACTTATTAATACTTTTTCTATTGAATTTATTTATTGTTTTTAGTTATCGTGAAACAGCAAAGCGTCTCTCTTCAATATACCACGACAGATTGATATCTCCTGGTGCTGAGCTGGTGCATTGGGTGGAGCATGTAGTGCGCACTGGAGGAGCAGCTCATCTCAGGTCTCCAGCATTGATGGTGCCGTGGTATCAGAAGATGTATCTGGACTTATTAGCCGTATTAATTTTAGTTCTGATTATAATTATTTTATTAATTAAAACTGTATTGAAAATATTATTTAAGAAAAGTGATTATAAATTTAAGATTAATTAATTTAAAAAATTAAATAAAAATACTTCTGTTTATTGACTTTTTGTGTTATATCTAATTGATTCAATCGTGTCCCATCTGGTTTGCGCACTAATCTATGGCCAATCATTACAATTCTGTCTGCTCTAGTGTTTCAATGATGCCAGTGACATAGAACTGGCAAATTCATCATGGCTTCGTATATTTTAATTTAAATGTATATGGGTATATATTTAGGAATTAAGGCTGTAAACCAATTAGGTTTAAGAAAGGTAACACGGTTAATTTCGCAAAGTTTATAGCAAAATTAGGTACTACCATTGAAACAGATTTAAAATATATGACTCCATTTACTTTTTTTTTCTCTCTGAATTAATGTTTTTTTTGTTAATTATTTTTATATACAGGCTACCATTGACGAGTTTCTTGTGGTCTTTTTCTCATCATACGCCTTTCCGAAGCCATTATAGAGTCTGACGATGAGCAAGCGCACGCTTTTAGTGCCTATACTAATAAATTATTTTTATTTCATTCTAAAATCACATATTATAAAACAAAGTTGAATGCTCTGTCTGTCTGTCTGTGTTCACTAATCACAAAAACTAATTGCAAGGTTTATTATTTGATTATTACCAATATATAAATTGCATGAACTAAAACTGTGGGCTTATCACGAATTTAGTCTGGCTTTCGAATCGAGCTGTCACAAGTAAAACGGATCCGTTAGCAATCGGGATCATGAATTTTTACTAACGACTAACGAGCACCAGCACTCTATCAAATGAACGAAAGATCGAGACGTTCGAAAATTAACAAAAAGTATCTAAAATATTGTAGTTCCAAATCCGCACGCGGTGGCGCTGCTCAAATTTCCATACAAATCGCTTGAAGCGAACTCGGTTCGAAAGCCAGACTAAAATTCGTGATAAGCCCACTGTATATAAAAAAAAGCATAAGATGTATAGCGGGAAGCTGGTCGACTACTAATCTCTAATTATGCGATTATAAAATAAAAGTTTGCCGAATTTTTTATCATAATCCGCAGTAAATAGAAAAATACGATAGTCATTATGATTTACAATATTTTTTTATCATACTATCATGAGTTATATTAAGTGCCAGTGCTGTGTAGTGCGTCGTCGCGAGTGGACGTGTTCGGTTTGAAATGAAAAAGTCTCTGTTAATCGCGTTATTATTTTTAAGTTTAAGTCATGCTTATAAAATATTAGTAGTGTTCCCTATACCCGGAAAGAGTCACAGCATATTGGGAGATGGGATTGTTGATACTCTGGCGGAGGCTGGCCATGAGGTAGATCACATGTCATAGGTCAATTCTTAAATTAAGTAAAATCTCAAGGCTTTATGTAGTTTATTAGTTACTATTAATTATACGAAAGTTTCGAAGGTTTTGCAGTCATCAAATAAACCTAAATAAATTTAAGAGCGACCGTGGCCATGGGCGTAGCCAGCCATGGGCTCAGGGTGGGGCAACAGTCTAAAATAATATGTAACTAGCAAACTATACCCGCGGTCTTACCCCGGTAAATTTTTTTTTTGTGTCGACCGACGACTGTCGAATGTGAACTTTCTTACGGATATTAAGTATTGTAGTTCGTACCTAGATAATTAAGTTTCTTAGGTTTGATTAAGTACCTTACAGGACAGAGCCAGGGTGGGGCAAGCGCTTCACCCTGCCCCACCGTGGCTACGCCCATGACCGTGGCCTAGTGATTGAGAGTGTGAACTCGTGGTCGAGAGATCCCGTGTTCGAATCTCTCAAAAATTAAACCGGTACCAATGTAATGGAGCCAATGGAGGTAACAGCTATCTCCGCGCAAGGACCACACTTTAGCTTAACACGGAAAGTGGTCTTACGCAAGGCTGCTATAAAAAAAATTATAAATAAATAAATATTACAATCTGTTGCCTTGGCGCCAAAAACCAGTGTTGGTTTGTCTTGGCGCTGCACATTCGTCTTACATTCTAAATATAACTTAAATTAATATAAAAATATGCTAATATAAATAATAAAATAATATAAAATATAATAAAAAATGAAAAAAAAAGATATTTTAATTTTATAATTCTTTTTTTTTATTTTGACAAGTTTCTTCCGGTATTCTTCTCGTCATACGCCTTTCCGAAGTCACGGTAGAGTCTAACGATGAGCAAGCGCACGCCTTTAGTGTCTATGCTAATAAACTATTTTCATTTACATTTTCAAATATGTCGATGTTGTATGGAGTTGCTTGTTGTTCCTTGTTTCTCTTATTATACAGGCTTTCATTTCAGGTGACCATAATAACTCCATTCCCTAAAGTGAAGACGCAGAGGAATGTGCACCAAGTGAACATCAGCACCGTCTCGATGCCAAGTAATTATGATTCTTTTGCATGACTTATGACATATTGAGGACTCCAATAGATTTTTTTCAATTTATAAATGAAATAAATTTATTAATTATCAATTTAATTAGTTGTTTCAGGCGTTACTTTACTCATATTAAATGAAATTATTTAAAATATAAGCAAAATAATTTTCAATAATTTCATTTAATTATCAATTTGATTTGCTGTATACTGGCATTGTCTACTTACATACTAATGTCATAATAATCTACTATGATGTAGAAGAATAGCTGCTGTATAGGGGCATTGTCATCCTATTGTATACCTAAGGGTAAACATAAAATGACATAGATTATGTCCAAGCTTTTTTATCACTAATTTACTAACTGATAATAAGGCCCCTTGTATAGGTGTAATAAACTAATTAAAATATATTGAATATATTACTAAGCTCCTTCTTACCTGGTATTACCATCAAATCCAAACATAATGGACATATTTGTCGACTATATAGTTATATCTTGATTACTACGCGAACGAAGTCGGGGGCAACAGCTAGTATGTAATAAAGAAACTCGTGTAAAATTTTCAGCGGGTTCCAGACTATCAGACATAGCTGCGTTGTCAAAAACAAAATTCCCTTTATTCATGATGTTCTCAATATCTGGGAGTTTGCCCGTGATGGGTATCACCCATGACAATGTGCAGGCGATGTTGGCTGATGTTAACATCCAGTTCGACGTCGTGATTGCGGAATGGTTCTTCTCGCCTCTGCTGGCTGGGTAATGTGTTAAGAGTCATATTCAGGGGGGCTACTCAGGCATATCCGAAGTTTCATATTACGGCCGTCACCTTTGTAGCTAGCGTTAATGTTGACGTATAAGCCAGTAAAATAAGCCTCGAGTAGCCTATGACGTCACTGTCAAATCCGTAATTTCGTAAATGATTATGGGTCCATTTTTCATCCGAAGTTCGTCTGAGTAGCTCCCTAGAAACAATGCTCGAGTTCAGTTTGAACTGTGATTTACTTGAGCGTAGAAACTACGCTTAAACTGCATTTTATTCTATTTTATGCAGTAATAATTATATACCAACAAATAATAAATCTTTAAACTCGGCAACCATTAGACAGTAATCAAAATAAAATAGCAACATAATATATCAAATTTAAACGTTAATTTGTTTTTATTTCTTTCTGTTATTCATATTTTTATGTGATGTCGTAATAACTAAAAACTAATTTAAAATTCCAGTTTAGCATCTGTATATGAATGCCCGCTCATCTGGTTATGCTCCACCGATCCTCATCATCAGGCGCTTCAGGTCATAGACGAGAACAGCAGTCCAGCATACACTATCAACTTACTCTCAGATTCAGTACCACCTCTAGACTTCTGGAATCGAGTTTATCAGTTATGGTTACAAATTTACTCCGAAATATTACAGCGGTTAGTAGGTTTACATTTTCTATGTGTTAAGGTCCTTTCATTGGGTGCACAGGAATCAGAGCCAAAGAGTGTTGATGTTTAAATATCATTTATTGGTTACATTATGCCATGGCGTTGTGTTGACTGGTGTGTTTATATACACCTCGAGTGACGTGGAAGAACGTAGCGTTTCAGCACGTTCTGTGCGTGGTCCAGATACTATGTATTAAAGTTATCCATCTGAAAAACCTATTATTATTTCAGGTTATTCTATATCTTCAAGGAGAGATCCAGTTTCAGTGCTATGTTTGGACAAGCGTTCAAAGTTCGCAATCGATCAATTCCATCGCTCAATGACATCGCCTACAACGGCTCCTTCATGTTCCTGAATGCACAACCTGCTTATGGAGTACCATTTAAACTGTCGCAAAACGTTAAATACATCGGTGGTTATCACATCGACCCGAAGACAAAGCCTTTGCCGCAGGTTACAATTAATAACTTTACTTATGAAATCTCCCGCTTTCCGCATGCGGTTTTTAATATTCAATATAAAGCCGCCATTATCATGCATAACATGTTGATTAAGGGTAGTTCCTGATTAATCTTTATCATAAATCTCCTCTCAGCATTCCT
The DNA here is from genome assembly GCA_028551675.1 of Tineola bisselliella. Lineage (NCBI taxonomy): Eukaryota > Metazoa > Arthropoda > Insecta > Lepidoptera > Tineidae > Tineola > Tineola bisselliella. Next base: position 33,855 of record JAPWLS010001662.1, read on the forward strand.
GCCCCACTAACTACCTCAAAGAAATAGCCTTTCTGTACTACATACATCTGAATCGTGAAACCTGTGTTACATGTAACAAGTAATCCAGCTGGTCTTCGCTTTCCAGGACCTGCAGAAGATCTTCGACGACGCAAAAGACGGTGTAATATACTTCAGCTTGGGATCAAACCTAAAGAGCAAGGATTTGCCGGCAGAAGTAAAACGCGATCTCGTTGAGATGTTCGGCCGACTGAAGCAAACTGTGTTATGGAAATTTGAAGAGGATTTGCCAAATTTGCCAAAGAATCTACATATTATTAAATGGGCACCACAGCCGAGCATACTGAGTAAGTTTGTTAGTAGCACAGTTGGATAGGCAGCCTGTGTCTGTGGGCTTATCACGAATTTTAGTCTGGCTTTCGAACCGAGTTCGCTTCAAGCGATTTGTATGGAAATATGAGCAACGCCACCGCGTGCGGATTTGGAACTACAATATTTTAGATACTTTTTGTTAATTTTCGAAAGTCTCGATCTTTCGTTCATTTGATAGATTGCTGGTGCTCGTTAGTCGTTAGTAAAAATTCATGATCCCGATTGCTAACGGATCCGCTTTACTTGTGACAGCTCGATTCGAAAGCCAGACTGAATTCGTGATAAGCCCACTGATGTCCGTGAATTGTTTTCAATTACCACACAAATAAATATCAGCATACATTTGTTACCTCTATCGTGCTAACAGAGGAGGCTCCTTAAAAGCTAATCGTTATGTTTTTTTCTAAACTTATTAATTTATTTATGGATAATTATTATTTTTTGGCTATTATAGCATCTTCTTTGATAATTTCCTCAACTAAAATTGCTTTCAGACCATAACAAGACAAAAATATTCATAACACACGGAGGTAAACTATCCACTACAGAAGCGGTGCATTTTGGTGTACCCATCATCGGCATCCCAATATTTGGTGATCAGTTCGCGAACATGGACATGGCTGTGTCCAAGCACTACGCTTTATTGGTCACCTTTGAGTTAGACTTGGCAAAGAGACTCGACATTGCTATTAAGGAAATCCTCACTAATCCTTTGTAAGTATACCAACTTGCTTTAAATCTGGGCTGTCCAAACTACATACATGGGCGTAGCCAAGGTGGGCCAGGGTGGCTCTGACCTGTAAGGTACCTAATCAAACCTAAAAAACGTAATTATCTAGGTACTAACTACAATACTTAATATCCGTAAGAAAGTTCACACTCGACAGTCGTCAGTCGACATTAAAAAAAATTAACCGGGGTGAGACCGCGAGTATTTGCTAGTTACATATTATTTTAGACTGCTGCCCCACCCTGAGCCCATGGATCGGGGTAACCACAATGCATTCAAATAAGCAAACTTAAACGCAATACTTACAGATATACAAATAAAGCCAAAGAACTATCAGCGATTTACCACGACGTGCCTCTCACGCCCAGAGAAGAACTACTGCACTGGACAGAGCACGTGGTGCGCACCAGAGGAGCCCTGCATCTCAGGTCCCCAGCACTCCTGGTACCCTGGTACCAAAAACTATATCTAGACTTGATTCTTTTAATATTAGGCATTGCATTCTTCTTACACAAATCATATAAATGTCTCAAATGTAATTTCTGTAATAAAAAACATACGAAGAAGACTAAATCGAAAACTAATTAACTTTAATAATTAAATATTTTTTTTTTATTTATTTATTCTTTTTGTTTTTTATTTTACTTACCCGCGACTACAGATATAAAGTATTATGAAGCTTAAAGATGTTTCATATTTCAGTCAACAGACAATGCCTATCACGATTCTGTAATAAAGTGGCACCTAATCACAATAATGACACCTAACCTCAAATATTCAAATAGTTTTATACTGTATATATAAAAATGACAGACTGAAATAAAAATAAATATAAAAAAAATCCAAACGGTTGAAACTATAGTCAATTGGAAACTATAGTAAAAATTATTTTTTTTAAATAAAAAGTATCCTACTTACTAGTTACTTCTAGTTCTTCCAAAAATATGTGTACCTACAAAGTTTCATGATGATCGGTTAAGTAGTTGTTGCGTGAAAACGTAACAAACAAACTCACATTCACATTTATATTAGTAAGGGATATTTTGAATTACTACACCTATCATATATATGTTTTAATGCGGTCCTTGAAGAAACGAAAATGCTCCTTGCAAATAAAGATAATTTGATGCATGCGTCCTACCGAGCTCAAAGGGACATTTGTCTAAATCTTGCCTTCTGAACAATCAAAAAGACGTTTATTTTAAAATATAGTGTAGTACAATATTACAATACAATATTTGAATGTATCTTTTTAATAATAGTAATTACTAGACGTATGTATGTGTGTGTGCGTAGTGAACAAGAAACATAGCTCTTTATTATTATGACCGACTCATTATACAGACAACAGTTGCATCAATTGAACGAAGAATAAGTTTGTTATTTAATAATTATTAAAAAATAATACTTGGAACATTCGTTTGTGAGTGTTTTTTTATTATTATTACTAGCGATTAAATTTCAATATTTAAGATTACTTGAAAAAATTAAATGTTAAATATTGTAAATAAAAAAATGTATTTGTGTTTATTGTGATAAATTCTCTTTTGATACTACACGCAGAAGTTAACTAGGCACCTGAAAGTAGCAGTTAATAAATATGGAATTGAACCTTGTCGTAATAATAGTAGCGGTCATTTCAATCATGACGTTAATTACTGCAGCTGCATCCCATTTCAAGGATCACACGAGTTTTATATTTTAGGTAAAATGAAAACCTATATACATATATCGTTGAGTGCCTTCATATTAAACACTTGCTGGGCATATAACATATTACTATTGTTTCCATTCCCGACGAAAAGCCACTCCAATCTCGGAGACGGATTTGTGAGACACCTGCTAAAAGCTGGACATAAGGTATGAGACAGCATTTATAAATAAATTAATAATAAAATATATACTTTATATATATAACAGAGGTGGCCATGAAATTTTTCTTAAACTGCAATTAAATACGTATTTAATTGCTATTAAAAAAACATTGTACTCAGTCTTTCATATGTGTTGTCAGTAATTTAAAAGACATTTAGAAACACATATGGAACGATAATATTTTTTTCTAAATATAAAAGCACAAAAATGAAAAGGAAACTCGGGTACATTTATCGAAAGCCACAAATAATTCTTCAAAGAGCCGCAGGTTGGTCACCCCTGATATATACATAATATATACATACGACTACATTTAAAGATATACTATATATCTTAAGTTATATAGCTATAAACAGTACATATAGCGATGGATATATAACGAATTATAATTGTTATTACTTATTTACAACATACAAACACTAAACATTTATTTAAATACGTAATTAACAAAAAATATTATACCTTTAAAACAATTATCTGTACACAGGTGACCTTTATAACGACATCACCATGGGACAATCCGCCCACGAATTTACAGCAAGTCGATGTAAAAGATAATTACAAAATACTTGAACAACAAAAAGGTAAGTACTCCCACGACACTCAAACAAGGAATCACCCGCACTATATCAACTTAACAAGTTCCTCTCAACAAATCTAAAATAACTAAGAAAAGAATAGCTATTACGAAAGACATAATAAGAGGACGTCTACTGGTCTACTATTAGGGCTTCCAATCCCGCGTGCTACGGGATTACGGATGCATTATTTGCGGGATTGGAAAGAAGCATGAAGACGGCCTTTCGCGTCGTAATTAACGTCATAAAAACTTCTGTAAAATTTTCAGTTATTTTTAAATTTAGCAATAATATATATATTTTGTGGTTGATAGATTTTTGTTTTTTAAATAGACAGTGTAATTTGATTGATTGATCATGCGAATAGTAAAAATAAATAGGGAGTTATGTTGATTAATTCTGTTGTTGTTTATATTAATATTTTGAATCCCGCGGGATCCCGCAAATACCGGGGTCCCGCGGGATTCAAAATTCCTTGTCCCGTAAATACCGAGATTGAACACAGGCTGCGGGATTAGAAGTCCTATCTACTATGGTGCTCTTCTTATAGCAAAACTTGTTCTAGAATCATCTTTGAATGTCGAAAAGATATTAAACAAACAAAACAGTCTGGATGTGGAAATGTTGCTGCTCCTATGCCAGGATGTAGCGACGGCCACTCTGGAGACGCCAGCCGTTCAGAAGCTGATGAAGAACCCGCGGGAGAAGTTTGACGTGGTCATAGCTGAATGGATGTTCACTGAATTGTTTTCTGGGTAATGCCAACTGTTTAATGTAGTTCATATTTATTTCAAACATTCTTTTTTACTAAAACAGATGTTTACATTTTAGTACAATATAGAAGAATAGTAAAGATCCTCCTATCTGTTCATACATTTATCATAAGACTAGCTTTTACCCGCGGCTTTGTTCGTATTCGTCATTAAATAAGTATCAGTAAGATCTAAAATAATAAAGTGGCATCTAACCACAAAAAATGACACCTAACCTCAAAAATTCAAATAGTTTTATGCTGCATAAATATAGAAAAATTCCATACAGCTGATAGTCATTTGGAAACTATAGTAAAAAATAATATTTTTAAAGATAAAAAGTATCCTATGTTACTTCTAGTACCTCCAAAAATATGTGTACAAACTTTCATAATGATCGGTTAAGTAGTTGTTGCGTGAAAACGTAATATTAGAAGGGATTAATGTTCTAGGCAATCCACTATTATGCTTAAAGATATTATATGCTGCTTAAATGCTACATATTCGATGTACCTGTACATATCTCGATATTTTTATAGATTAGGCATAATATTCGATTGCCCCCTCATATGGTCCAGTTCCCTCGACTCTCATTGGATGCTGCGGGAAATGATGGACGGAACCACGAACCCAGCATACACAGCCGACTACGCATCCACTAACATACCACCATTTACCTTCAAGCAGAGATTAGAGGAATTGTGGTTACAGGTCAAAGTTTCAACGATACTGAGGTAATATTCATGAATCAATTGGCATTTAGACAAACCTTTGGTATTATTGTATGTATCAGCCATTCTCAAAGTGTGTTCCGCGGAACCCTAGGGCTAAAATACTGCAAAAAATACCTACCAAAGGGAGATTATAAGGTTACATCTAAATATTCCAACTAAATATTACATTGCACTATGATTATTCATAAATACACATAAATAAGTTTTTTATAATTATATTAAGGCTTTTTCCTTCGCCAAAAAAGTTTGAGAACCGCTGGTATATATATTTTTCTCTCCCCTCTTTCTATTCTATCTATTTGGTTATTGTTTTTTTTTATTTTTATGTATTTTTGTAATTTTATTAGAAGTGTAGTATCTATCCCGTTATCACCTTGAACATGCCGTCCTATCCTATAATTAAAATTTCATTTAATTTATATAATAGTAGTCCTTTTTATAATATGTAGTTCTAATGTAATTTTGTAGGTAGGCCAAATAAATAAATAAATATTTCAGATTAAAAATCTTTCCAAAAACTAAAAAACAGTATAATAAAATATTTGGTACGGCTGCCAAAATCATCGGGAGAGATCTATCAGAGTACGAAGACGCCCGACTCAGCGGTGCATTGATGTTTCTGAATTCCCACGTGTCGTTTGGTGCTCCGAACAGTGTTCCGCATAACTTTAAATATATCGGAGGCTATCATATTGAAACTCCTGTTAAGCCTTTACCTGAGGTAATTAATTGCTTGTATTATTTACTAGCTGTTACCAGCGGCTTCGCTCGCATTTAAGTCATTAAATAAGTATCAGAGATCATACTAATTATAGTCAATTGAAAACTATAGTAAAAGATATTTTTTTTTAAATAAAAAGTATCCTATGTTGCTTCTAGTATTCAAAAATATGTGTACAAAGTTTCACGATGATCGGTTAAGTAGTTGTTGCGTGAAAACGTAACAAACAAACTCACATTCACAATTATAATATTAGTAACGATTGGTTTCTAAATACCACTAAATAAATTTTGGGATATTTTTCAAACTATAATGGCATTTCATTTTTATCTCTAGACGAATAAATATATTTTCAGAATCTTAAAAGAATAATGGACGAAGCGAAACATGGAGTGATATATTTTAGTATGGGATCAGTATTAAAAAGTAGAGACATGCCAGAACAACTGAAGACAGGTCTACTGAATATGTTCGCGAAATTAAAACAAATTGTAATATGGAAATTTGAGGAATTGTTACCGAATACACCACAAAACGTGCACATCGTCCAATGGGCTCCTCAACCCAGCATTTTGAGTAAGAATGTACCACATTACATTATAAAATTTACACGTGAACTTTCTTCATCTGATTTTAATCTGAGTCCTTCCCTCCCTGAGAATGATATTATTAAGGTCTAAGACATTTATTTCCTCGAAAAGAATTACATAAATTCATTTAATTGAGATAAAATTTATAAATAAACATAACGTACATAGACTAAATATATCGTATTATATGTACGTACTAGAATATTGACAACACCATTACAAGGCATTCCATTATATGCTTCTTCAATTCATATTTAAATTTGAAAATATTTTTATTATTAACTAGCTTTTACCCACGGCTTCGCTCGCATTTAAGTCATTAATTCAATAGAAATGAACCAATATGATTCCAAACAGCTGAAACTATAGTCAGTTGGAAATTATAGTGAAAAATAATTTATTTTTTAAAATAAAAAGTATCTTACGTTACTTGTAGTACCTCCAAAAATATGTGTACAAAGTTTCATGATGATCGGTTAAGTATCGTAGTTGTTGCGTGAAAACGTAACAAACACACATTCACATTTATAATATTAGTAGGGATTATTTATTATTGTTGTCGAAGATATAAGAATATTTTAACTGAAAGCTCTAGTATATGGAACAAATTCTTCCAGATCACTCCAATTGTGTCCTCTTCATCACCCATGGTGGTCTACTCTCCACGACGGAGGCAATACACCTGTCAGTGCCCGTGATCGGAGTGCCAATGTTCGCCGACCAGTTCAATAACATGCAGAGGGCTGAGTTTTTAGGAATCGGGAAGAGAGTTGATATGTCCTATGACTTGGCGGATCAACTTTATGATGCTATTAATGACATCCTAACTGATGACAGGTGAGTTCACATACTATACATATGTGTAGCAAGATACACACTTTTTGAAAAATTTATATTTTTAAAAAAAGAACAAAAGCATCACGCAATTGTTTTTGAAGTGAAACATCTATTGGCGCGGGTATAAACCGGATCGTTGGCGTGGCGACGCTTGCCGTGGCGACGAGTTTATTTTATCGAGTTATTTCTGAAATCTATATCATTTAAGAAGTTTTCGAATTTTTAATTTTTATATAAATAAATCTTTCTTAAATAAATAGTCATCATTTTCTGTAAAAAAAATTCATAGTATTTAATTTAGTTCCTGTTGTATTCTTGTCTTTTACGCATATGACTTGAATAAACTCGATGTTTCACATCTGCCAGGCGTCCCGTGACGGCTCACTTTTTTTTCATTCAAAAAAGTTCAGTTCTTGATCAGTGTAATGATATATTATTTAGCTATGACATAAAAGCAAGAGACTGTAGTTTACGATACAGGCTTCAATTCAGTGGGGTTATCACGAATTTTAGTCTGGCTTTCGAACCGAGTTCGCTTCAAGCGATTTGTAAGGAAATTTGAGCAGCGCCACCGCGTGCGGATTTGTAACTACAATATTTTAGATTCTTTTTGTTAATTTTCGAACGTCTCGATCTTTCGTTCATTTGATAGATTGCTGATGCTCGTTAGTCGTTAGTAAAAATTCATGTTTCCGATTGCTAACGTATCCGTTTTACTTGGGACAGCTCGATTCGAAAGCCAGACTAAATTCGTGATAAGCCCACAGATTATAGCTTTATCTTTGCGAAGTATTCGTCTAGTTACATTGTATTGGTTTTAGCTATAACCTAACAATTATTTTAAAATGCAATATTTCCTTCAGATTTAAAACTAAAATGAAATACATATCGTCTCTATACCATGATCGTCAACACACTCCTGGCGAAGAGCTGGTCTACTGGGTAGAATATGTAATACGCACGAAAGGAGCTCTGCATCTTATCTCACCAGCACGCACGGTCTTCTGGTACGAGAAACTATATTTGGATCTAATCAGCATTGTCGTCGTAATGGTCGGATGTATTTGGGTTTTTGTTAAGAGATTATTATTAGTTGATGTTGATAAACGGAAAAAGGAATAAATTGTTTCATTAATTAGTTTTGTTTGTTTTATTTTAATTGGATTTGTATTATTGCGAATTATATGACATTAATTGTTATTTACTTTTTTCTGAAAATTTGTTAATTATTTCATCTGCAGGCTATGATTGACGAGTTTCTTGTGGTCTTCTGCGAGAAGGTCAATATAAATGTGAATTTCTTTTGAGACTTGTTCTTATGTTAATAACTAATTATTGACATTGATTGTTTATTATTATTATTATTATTGTATTTTGTAATTAACTCCTCCTTGCATGGTCGGAATTGACTGTAAGACCATGTAAGTGACTGTGCTTAAATAAATAAATAAATAAAAGTGTGTCCAGTCATTTAATTAGGTTATTATTCTGTTAGTAGACGGATTTCCCACTCTTCAAACGCTACAAAGTAATTAATCTATAACAAAAAGCAATAAAAATGTGTACAAACAATTTCAAAGTAAGTTTTTTTTGTTAAAGATGATTACTTCTATTGTTAAATTCTAACACGTTGTCATTTTAGTACTGACGACTACATTGTCGAGTTATTATATTATTTTCAAGGTTGTTTTACATAAATATAGTTATATGACAGTTAATCATACATTGACTTAAAGAAAAACTGCATAGTCATCTTTGAAACAGAACATTATGACAATAATTATAGCAGAATTGAGAGGAATAGGTATCAAATGTAAACTTGAGTTATGTCTTATTAGAATGATACATACAAGATGACACAGCATCTGGCTTATTCGGATGAAGATACTAGCAACTAAAACTAACTATAGTATAAACATCATACCACATATAAACTTATGTGAAATAATATTGCGGATTAAAATGGATTAAAAATATAATTATGAATGAACACCCGTGAAGTGACCTACTCGCGTTTCGGGATCAGCTTGGAAATAGCCGGGATAACGAGAGGAGTGTGCCCTGTTAATTTGGACATAGTGAAGTCGACTGTTGCGCGCGGACTACTGTCTGTGGTAACAGTCGTCTATGCTCATGGACCGCACTCTAGCTTAACATCAGACGGAGTGTGATCATATGCTGGGCTTTCAAAAAAAAAAAAATTATGCATTGTGATAATCGTGGCAATTAAAAGAACAGAAAAAAAAACAAGAAAGATGACTCTGACAGAATAAACGTCAAAACCCCAAATCTTCTTAATTCTTAAATAAGTATTTTCGGTCTGTACATTAAAAAAGAAACAGCAGAAAAACGAAAAATAACAAAAAATAAATTTTATTTAATTTCCCTTAATCTTCTTATTACTTTTACTAAAGAAAAGTTTGTTTAATATTTTAATAATAATATACACTAAAGCTAAGATTAGAGCAATCAGGTCCAGATACATCTTCTGATACCACGGCACCATCAACGCTGGAGACCTGAGATGAGCTGCTCCTCCAGTGCGCACTACATGCTCCACCCAATGCACCAACTCAGCACCAGGAGATACCAATCTGTCGTGGTATATTGAAGAGAGACGCTTTGCTGTTTCACGATAACTAAAAACAATATTTTTTTATTATAGTCTGGGTTAAAATAGGATAGATTTGTGATAATCAAGATCTTTCTTACTTAACTGTTCTGAAAGGATTAAATAACTACCTTTAACAATTAAGAAATGCAGAAAGAAAACTCTTAGGCTCTCTTCTCTGCCCACCTTGTTAGGTTAGGTTAGCCACTAAAGTGTAAGCAAGTGGAAAATACTGAAATGGGTGAGATTGTTTATCCATCGTTTTTATTGGACTAAAAAGAACCTTGCTATCGATGTTCACGTGTTTTAATATTATTATATTAGTTTTTTTTACTTAAAGAGACTTAATAACATATACCTGTTATTGCTGGTGATCTCATAAATTGCCTTCTGAAGCGGTGTCGCCATTTCAGCAGACAATTGCACATTCAAAGCGAAGCCTTTCACAACAGCCTTATTTATATTCATGAACTGATCGCCAAATATAGGCACACCAATAATAGGTACTCCAAAGTATATAGTTTCAGTTATTGATAGTAAACCTCCATGCGAGATAAAGAGTACACAGTTTGGATGCTCTGAAAGAAAATGGATTATAGAGCTTGGAAATGTAGAGATAAGAGAAGTGTTCAACAATCTAAGACATTATATCGGTTGTGATTATTGCCTACTAAGAGAGATCTCAGTGAGCTTATCACGAATTTAGCCTGGCTTTCGAATCGAGCTGTCACAAGTAAAACGGATCCGTTAGCAATCGGGATCATAATTTTTACTAACGACTAACGAGCACCAGCAATCTATTAAATGAACGAAAGATCGAGACGTTCGAAAATTAACAAAAAGTATCTAAAGTATTGTAGTTCCAAATCCGCACGCGGTGGCGCTGCTCAAATTTCCATACAAATTGCTTGAAGCGAACTCGGTTTGAAAGCCAGACTAAAATTCGTGATAAGCTTACAGTTTTATCCATGTACCACAAAATCATCTAGGCATACCAATAATAAATCTAGGTACCCTATCTAAGTTGATATACTTCACTGCGGGAGATTGTATCAGCATATAAAATATAATAATAGACTCCCTTAATGGGTAACACACATTGAACATTGGTAAAATTTTCTTTATTTCCTTTTTTCATGCTTACTTAATATACTCGGTTGTGGCGCCCATTTGAGTATGTGAACATTTTGAGGTAACCCAGCGAGCTCTTCCTCGAACTTCCACAAAACAACCTGCTTCAGTTCACCAAATACTTTCAGTAAGTCCCGTTTCATTTGTTCAGGCATATCCTTGCTCTTCGCATTCGAACCTAAACTGAAGTATATCACGCCGTGTTTGGCTTCGTCCATTATTCTTTGGATATTCTGAAATTAATATTGTTATTACTAACTTTGCACTTGTATGCATTTCTGAGATATATATTTCTTACATCAGGCAACGGAGTGTTATGACTGCTAATGTGATAGCCACCGACTTCCTTGTAATTCACTGGCAGTCTAATAGCCGGACTTAATGGCTTATTGGAATTGCCCAGAATCATGGACACATTGTAACGTGCTTCTCCCAGTGGTGATAATGCGCGACCTCTCAGTGCTGCCGCATGACCAAACGCTTGATTGTAGTAATAACTTTCAAATGGTGTGAATGCTCTGAAAATTTATAAGCATTTTCTTAACCAATTAGACCAGTATTTCCCAACCTTTTTTGTGCCATTCCCCAATTTAGTCTTTCTAAAATTCAATCAAACTTCACCCCACTTTGGGAAACATTGAATTGGACCAAATCCCATGTACCAATCTCTCAACTGGATTAACTAGTACCAGCGACTTCATGCCGGACTAGAATTAATAATAAATTTTCAATATAAGGTTTTAATAAGAATGGCAACTTACAATGTAAATAAATTAACTTTAATCTGATGCCATAACTCCGAGACGCGTTGTCCGAACTTGAGCGGTGGTATGTTTGAGCTCATCATGTCAGCTGTGTACGCTGGGCTTGTCGCTTCATCCACCAGCCTCACGATGGACCAATGAGGGTCCAGAGAGCCAGCTAATATGTACGGGCAATTGTATACTTCTGCAAAACTAAAAAAACAATTCATTAACACTATATACTTACAAATATCCGAGCATACTATTTGACTAATTTTAGAATTAAACGCTCTGTACTTGTAAATTAATCCTTCCAGCATATAAAAGCACTCTTCGCCTGATTTGTTTTCTATTTTTTTTTAAATTTTATTCTTTATTTACTTTTAGTAATTGGGACTATTTTTATATTTACTAAATTTTACTAATTTAGTAGTAAGTGCCTTTACTCGTCAATGCTAATATAAATGAAATAAATTTATTAATTATCAATTTGATTTAGCTGCTGTATGCTGGCATTGTCCACTTACATATTAATGTCATAATAATATATAATAAATGATGATGAATGACTATGATGTAGAAGAATAGCTGCTGTATAGAGGCATTGTCATCCTATTGTATACCTAAGGGTAAACATAAAATGATATGGGTTATGTCCAAGCTTTTTTATCAGTAAGATATTAATCTAACGTGTTATATGATTTTTGAATAAGCTTGCTTTTTATGATTCATTCATTAACCACCACTATACCGGCTTTATGAGACGAATACACACCTTCCAGTTTCATAAAACACACCTGCTTGAAAGTGGTTGTTGCTATCCCAATAAAATGGGGTAGAACTTTAAATGCAATACCATAAGTTAGATTTCCATACCCGGCATTCAAGTCACTGAATATCCACTCAGCGATGACAACGTCGAACTGCGGATTCGGATTATTTAGGAAAGCCTGCACGTTGTCATGTTCTATCGCTGCTCTTGTCATTGTAAACGTAAAATAGAATAACATGAATATGTTGCTCGTGTCCTGTTTATTCATTATTGTATTTATATTCATCAGTTCATCTGAAATAAATTTGAAAATATATATGACTAGCTGTTGCCAGCGACTTCGTTTGCGCGTAATCGCGTAAGATTTATTTCGATAAGGATCAATGCAACTTGATCTGTCTGATTTTAGTCGGAATTTCTATTAAATTTTAAAATAAAAGAAATTATTTAAAATTATTTTGCTTATAATTCCCGCTACATTAGGGCGATGAAGGAAAATAACCTCCACCAACTTGCAATAACTTGTCTAGACGCGTGGCATCATCAGGATACGTTACGATACGTGAAGGTAATTGTAATCCTGTAATTCATATAGCCTATATTGATCAGTGATAATGTAGCATTCAAATGGTGAAAGAATTTTTGAAATCGGTCCAGTAGTTTTTGAGCCAATTCATTACAAACATACAAAAATACAAATATTTTCTCTTTATATATATTAGCTTAGATAAGAATATCAAATTCATAATAAATATATAAACAACATAATATGGGTCTTTCTCCCGACACATTTTCGATTTCAGTAAAAAAAAATTTTTTTACATGTTCTATATTGAAAAAAAAATGCATAACTCTGGTTTTAATTGAACTATTTTTTCCATTTTAGAACCAAGAACTTTACACAAAACGATGTAAACACTGGAAAAGTACTTCGAATAAAGTGAACACTTACCGGGTATAAATTTCAAAATAGAACTAACATCGACCTGAGTGAGATTTTTATGTGGATTCTTCATTACTTCCGTTGTAATATATGTCACCTGAAATTTACAGGCGAGCGTGCTGAACGAAAACTATTGTTAGCTATACCATTTCACCACACATGCACAGGGCAAAAGTATCAAAAAGCTTCATTTGTAAGAACTTAAAGTCGTGTAATAACTTGTCAAATACTAATAACTGTTTAATTATTTAGAATATTAACTAACAAAGCATTTTACACTTTAAATGAAGCTACAAATGGCATTCAGTACTTAATATTATTATTATATCTAATGTAGAAGTGAACAAGACGCTATTACAGTTGCGTATTGTATTATTATATACTAGCTTTTACCCGCGGCTTCGCTCGCATTTAAGTCATTAAATAAGTATCAGCGATCATTTCAATACAACTATACTCAATTGGAAATTATAGTAAAAAAATATTATTTTTTAAAATAAAAACTATCCTATGTTAGTTCTAGTATCACCAAAAATATGTGTACAAAGTTTCACGATGATCGATTAAGTAGTTGTTGCGTGAAAAGATTCACATCCCTACTAATATTATAAATGTGAATGTGAGTTTGTTTGTTACGTTTTCACGCAACAACTACTTAATCGATCATCGTGAAACTTTGTACACATATTTTTGGAGGTACTAGAAGTAACATAGGATACTTTTTATTAAAAATAATAATTAATTTTTTACTATAGTTTCCAACTGACTATAGTTTCAGCTGTTTGAAATCATATTGATTCATCTCTATTGAAATGATCTCTGATACTTATTTAATGACTTAAATGAGAGCGAAGCCGCGGGTAAAAGCTAGTAAATAATATTAGTAGGGATAATTTTATTTTGACAAGTTCAAGGATTCCAATAAGAACCTACAAGTGACGTAATAGAATAGAATATCTGATAGAAGTAGTTCATTACGCACTGACCTCATGTCCTGCACCGAGCAGATGCGCCACATAGCCATTGCCCAGAATGGCATGACTCTTGGATATTGCTGGAAACACGACCAATATTTTGTACGCATCAACTTTCAAACAGCATAAAATAACAGATATAATAAACGTTTTCAAATACATTTTTTATTCGTCACTTTTCACTGTATTTTTTAAAGTCTAATCGCTAACCATAATTAAATACATAATAAGTGTTATTTATCGCGTGTCTAAGATTAAAAAAACAACTATAACGATTACGATGCTCAAATAATATAAATTGCTATCTCTTATCTAATTGTTGTTAATAGCAAGATGTTTTATATATTATAGATATTAAATTAACTAGACAGATATTATTTTAGTAATCTGTATCATAAAAATGTAGGTTATATATTTCTTTCTCAAATACAAGCCAGATAAAGGCTTATCTTTAGACACTTAAAAACATACAAACCTCTAGTATCTAACATGACCTTTAAAAAATTATATCAACTAAAAAACGAAACTGTGTGAAGGCCAATCCGCATGATTGATTAATTTAAAATCAAAAACAAAAATATTTATTTCGCTAGGCTCTTGCGCATATTCAGAATCTATGAGATTTCGGAAAGGCATATGACGAGAAGAAATCACAAGAAACTCGTCAATCATAGCCTGTACAATATAATAATAGTGGATACAATAAATTAAGTTTTGTAAAACAACTATAACACCATCATATTACTTAATAAAATGTTTTATTATTTCACATATTTAAAAGAAAACAAGATCGCTACATCAGTATTTTAACGGCATCGAATTTGCGCTCCCATATCGCAACATTACGTAGTGTTACCAATGATTAAAATTGTCATAGTGTTACAGTAATAATGCGTCAATTTGACGCATTTTGACTTTTATCAGAGAATTACCAAAAACTGTTTAAATTTTTATTTTATCTCTTTGTATGACTTTTATTCATTGATCGAGGGAAATATATATTGAAGTCTATTTTCTTTAAAAGTGTTTAATTACTGAACTTGTCTATGTGGTATCCTATCTCTACGACATGCGTCAAATTGACGCGTTTTAGTAGAAGTAGGTATATAGAAAACGTCCGTAAACCTAGTGTTAAAAATGTAATACAATGAATGTAAATAAAGCTAGTACCCAAGTATATAAGCACACCAACATACACACAATCATCTCTCTACAATTAATAATGGCTTCGTGAAAGCTGTTAATCAATTGACTCGATACAATGATAGCCTAAGTTAAGAAATGAAATGAAAATCGTTTATTAGCATAGACACTAAAGGCGTGCACTTGCTCATCGTCAGACTCTACCATGACTTCGGAAAGGCGTATGACGAGAAGAAGACCACAAGAAACTCGCCAATCATAGCCTGTACATAAAAGCTAAAATTTGCGCTGTCATTCCTGCTTTAGCTGAAAGTCTTGCGGTCGTTGATGACACGCGCGGATTAATCCGTTAAGCCGTTATAATATTGAAGTCATTGGTTCAGGCACAAAGTTCCGTCTGTGTAATATATTTTATACATTGTTATTTTTTAATTAGTATGTATTATTAAAGAAACCTTGGAGCTTAACAATAGTTGATAGCGTCTAATTATTTTGTCTTCATATTCGACTAAATGCAGATATAAAAACAAACACTAATTAATGTATAATATTATTCGTAATAGTATATAAAAGAAGTAAATGGTTTATCTATCTTCGCGTTATATCGTTGTTCTGATATTTATTGTTTGGGCCAGCGATGCCCCCTTAATAAATATTCAGCTTATCACCCTGGCTTTCGAAAGCTGTAAATAAAACGGATCTGTTAGCAATTTTTATGAGTTTTTTTAGCAATCTATCAAATGAACGAAAGAAATTATTATCTAAAATATTGTAGTTCCAAATACGCACGCGGTGGCGCTGCTCAAATTTCCATACAAATCGCTTGAAGCGAACTCGATTCGAAAGCCAGAGTAAAATTCGTGATAAGCCCACTGTTGTTTTTGTAGTACGTATTATTTTATTTTGCATTTAAAATTATTATCATAAACTATTTTATACAATGTATTATAGGTAAATAAATAACTTTTTCTTTGTGTTCGTTGAGAAACACTGGTTTAGGATATTCAAGTTAAGATGTACCTACATGTATTTAGTATGGTAAATACTTAATAATTAAATTCAATAAATAAAAATACGATTAAATACAAAATAATTTACTGAATCTTAAAAATATAAACGTAATTAATTTCTCTTAACCTTCTTATTACTTTTACTAAAGAAAAGTTTGTTTAATACTCTTTTAATAATATACACAAAAGCTAAGATTAGAGCAATCAGGTCCAGATACATCTTCTGATACCACGGCACCATCAATGCTGGAGACCTGAGATGTGCTGCTCCTCCAGTGCGCACTACATGCTCCACCCAATGCACCAACTCAGCACCAGGAGATACCAATCTGTCGTGGTATATTGAAGAGAGACGCTTTGCTGTTTCACGATAACTAAAAACAATATTTTTTTATTATAGTCTGGGTTAAAATAGGATAGATTTGTGATAATCAAGATCTTTCTTACTTAACTGTTCAGAAAGGATTAAATGACTACCTTTAACATTCAAGGAAGATTAATCAAATTTAAAGGAAATTATTTAAAATTATTTTGCTTATAATTCCCGCTACATTAGGTCGATGAAGGAAAATAACTTCCACCAACATTCAATAACTTGTCTCGACGCGTTTCGCCACTTCGCGTGGCATCATCAGGATACGTGTGGTCGCTTCGGCTTCGCTTCGACGACTGACTACTTTAGTTTTGTTCTTTTACTAAATCTAATTAGTGTTTTTATTTAATTTAATCACAATAACGATGACTTGTGATTATTGATGACAAACCAAAACGGACCTCTTATCGTTGATAATGTCAACTAATGCCTTCTTTAATGGAGTCGCCATTTGGATGTCCAGCGACACTTTAATGCCGAACCCTTTGGCGACGGCTTTGTTCACATTGATGAATTGATCAGCGAACACAGGAATCCCCACGATTGGCACACCATGATGTATTGTTTCAGTCAGTGATAATAAACCACCATGAGATACGAACACTAGGCAGTTTGGGTGAGCTGAAATAACAAATGTTATATATAAAGTACTATAGGCCAACGGTTAGCTTTGTCACCTCAACAAAAATGAGTTAAAAGAAACGGTAAGTTCATCAAACATCAGAGCATCAAATCCTACCTAATATACTCGGCTGTGGCGCCCATTTGAGTATGTGGACATTTTGAGGTAACCCAGCGAGCTCTTCCTCGAACTTCCACAAAACAACCTGCTTCAGTTCACCAAATACTTTCAGTAAGTCCCGTTTCATTTGTTCAGGCATATCCTTGCTCTTCACGTTTGAACCCAAACTGAAGTATATTACACCATGTTTAGCTTCGTCCATTATTTTTTTTAGATTCTGTAAAAATTAATAAACAATTGCACTCGACAATATATTGACGAGCTCTACATATATGCAGTGAGCTTATCACGAATTTAGTCTGGCTTTCGAGTCGAGCTGTCACAAGTAAAACGGATCCGTTAGCAATCGGGATCATTAATTTTTACAAACGACTAACGAGCACCAGCAATCTGTCAAATGAACGAAAGATCGAGACGTTCGAAAATTAACAAAAAGTATCTAAAATATTGTGGTTCCAAATCCGCACGCGGTGGCGCTGCTCAAATTTCCATACAAATCTCTTGAAGCGAACTCGGTTCGAAAGCCAGACTAAAATTCGTGATAAGCCCACAGATCATATAGATTCGATTCCCGATCGAACAAAAATACTTATAAACAAATGTAATTAACTAAAAACCTAGTGTTTATTTCAGGTCTGAGCGTATGTCTGACCAGTTCTTGTCCTCATATTCCTAGTACAATATATATCATTGCATTTTTAAATTATAACTAAAGTTTGTAATTTGTTACCTGAGGCAGGGGGGTAGTATGCGCGTCGATATGAAAGCCTCCGATCTCTTTGTAATTAGCCGGTAATCTTATAGGTGGGCTGAAAGGAGGGTTGGAGTTGCCCAAGATCATGGAAGCGTTATACCGCATCACTTCTAACGGAGGCAAAACTCTGCCCCTCTTAGAGACAGCTGGTCCGAATGCCTTATTGTATGCTGCCTTCTGCGTTGGCATATAAAACCTTTAATTTTTTAGTATTATTAGTCATGACTGTGAAAATAGGCTCTATTTGAAATTAAGCTTATGAAATGAAATGAAAATAGTTCATTAGTATAAGCACTAAAGGTGTGCGCTTGCTAATTTTTAGACTCTACAATGACTTCGGAAAGCCGTATGACGAGAATACCACAAGAAACTCGTCAATCATAGCCTGTATATGAAATAATTATCCAAAAAAACTTAATTTTAATTCAAAGAAAAAAAATGAACCAATATTATCACATGAGAAAAGAGAGATCTATTAAACATCTGCAATCTCTCTTCCACTCTTCTACATTGGGATAGAGTTCACTTACTGTTCAACAATATTCATTTCAATTTGAAACCATAACTGCTCAAGTCTCTCCATAAAATTTAAGGGCGGTATATGTGTGCTTGCAATGTCGACCGTGTACGCGGGGTTGGTCGACTCGTCCACTAAACTCAGTATAAACCAGTGCGGGTCCAGAGTACTGGACCAAATGTATGGGCAATCAAATACTGCCGCAAATCTAAATTTAAAATAATAAAGGAGATCAGATCTTATAGTAGTACTTATAAACAGAAAAGGATTAAGCCAGAGCGGACACAGACACAAACAGCACCATGAAGCAAATACAAAACCTAATTGCCACATATCTCCGACAAGTTTCACAATACTAGCAACAATGTAAGTAATGCAATGTTATTTTACAGGGTTCGAGACTGATCATTTTTAAAAAAATTATTGTATATTTTCACTATCATTAAAAATAATCTTTGAATGAAATTATCCCTTTAATCCTTGTCGCCAAATAAAAACTACCCTCAATATATTACAAACAATCATTTATTTTTAAATCATTACAAATACAATAAAAACAATTGCGTTTACGAAACAAATGAAAAACTAAATAGAATCATAATTAATTGTTTCAGGAGTTACTTTGCGGAAATCCATATTAAAGAAAATTATTTTGCTTACAATTACACACGTATCCTGATGATGCCACGTGAAGTGCCACGTGAAGACAAGTTATTGAATGTTGGTGGAGGTTATTTTCCTTCATCGACCTTTAGCAGCGGGAATTATAAGCAAAATAATTTCCTTTGAACCAGAATCATATATCATTTGGCAATATGTTACGTGTTACTAGCCTAAATTAGAGTGTGACCACATCCACTATGCCGGCTCAAGGAGACGAATGTACACTCTTCCCTCTCTATGTGGACCAACTTACCCAGAAATGACCTCGCTGTAAGCCCACTCGACGACGACCAAATCGAATTGTTCGTTGACATCGTTAATCAAGTCGAGTACATTCGGATGCGTCAACGTGGCATTGTGGATGTTAAACATAAACTCGATTATGTCGCTCGCATCACTCATCTTTATGGCCTTTGATTCTAATATGAATCTTATGTTGAACAGCTGTTCTGCAATATTGCAAAACGTCTTAACTAACGCCCGCTTTTTTAGCTACAGTACGGTGAGTTTTCTTCATACAATAACTATAACTGAATGCACTAAACTAAAGCAATGGTCAAAAATAAAATACAGGAATTTCCAATATGAATGAAAGACTATTCTATTAATGCATACATACATATTACATTTTGGGAGCCATTTAATTATCGCTTGACCCAAAGTTTGAGAACTTCTGCTACAAAGTATTCTTTATTTTTCTTCTTTTATTTTTAGTTAAAATTTACGATTTTCCCTTTAGTGTAAAACTCACAATCAACGTTTAGCTTTCGCAATAGTCACGAATAGCTGGTAGAGACAAATACTATCAGCAAACGGTTTGGTATACCCCAAAGCCCACTCAGATATTTTTTCAGGCGATTTAAAGACCTACATGTACTGATTTACTTACTACTAAATGTTTAAAGTTTGAGCTAAAAATAAACAGGGTTCTAGATCCTAAACTAACTTCTATATACATTTTAAAGCAAAGAAAAGTATAAAAAACTAAATCTCTACTAATAAATAAAAATAAAAATTCGATTTCACCACAAAAGCAAACACAAAGCAAACATAATAGCTCATTATTATAAAAATATAATTTCAGACGAAGACAACGTGAAAATAGACACTAATTAACTTTAAAGACATGAAAGCATAACAGACCAAGCTTTTTTTTTATTGATAGCCCAGCATATGACCATACTCCGCCTGATGTTAAGCTAGAGTGCGGTCCATGAGTGGAGACAACTGTTACCACAGACAGATGTCCGCGTGCAACAGTCGCCTCCACTATGCCGGCTTGAGGAGACGAATGACCTCTGTCCAAATTAACAGGGCACATTCGTCTTGTTATCGCGGCTACTTCAAGCTGATCCAGGCTGTTGTCCCAATTAGGGCTTCCAATCCCGCAGCCTGTGTTCAATCTCGGTATTTACGGGACTAGGAATTTTCAATCCCGCGGGATCCCGGTATTTGCGCGATCCCGCGGATTGAAAATATTAATATATATAAGGCAAATTAAACAACAACAGAATTAATCAACATAACTCCCTATTTATTTTTACTATTCGCATGAGATCAATCAATCAAATTACACTGTCTATTTATCACAGGATACAAAAACAAAAATCTATCAACTACAAAATATAATATATACTAAATTTTAAAAAACTGAATGTTGACAGAAGTTTTTATGACGTTAATCACGACGCGAGAGGTCGTCTGCATGCTTCTCTCCTATCCCGCAAATAACGCACAAGTAATCCCGCAATACCGAGATTGGAAGCCCCAGTCCCAATGCACTTACCCCGAATAGAAGTCACTAAAAAACCATTCGGCTATAACTAAGTCAAAATGCTCTTTCTCGTCATTTATCAAAGCTTGAACGTTCGCATCAACAAATGTCAAATTCCCCATCGCGAGTGTAAATTCCAACGTGTCTCTGGCAGTAAACTTTAGATTACCAAATAAAAATAAATTAATATTAACCGCATCCTCTGAAATTATATTTTCTTTTAATATTTAATATTCATTTTATTTGGACAAATTTATCGCTGACATTATTAAACTCTCATAATGTCGAATATTTGATTTGTTCGTTTCGAATCACAAATACGGAAATCGAAATAATAATATTACAATGAGCTATTTGTTATTTTTTATAAATTTGTGTAAATAAATCAATAAAAATATTTATAAATGTAGAAATCGACAAATTTGCAATTAAAACATTCATTTGTTGCTATCATATGAAACACAAATTCACCGTACTGTACTTTAAGTAACGCATTTAAAGTAAATATAAAATGTAGGTACTTACCAATCATAAGATTATAATGTGAGGTAAGATCGATTTGTCGCAATTTGGGATGAGGTTTATCATAAAACTTGGATGTGATATAGGTCACCTAAAATGTAATAATATATTTATTCATTACTTCATAATACAAAGTAAGCGAGTAAGAAAAGATGGCTTATCGCTGAGGCTACCAACTTTGAGATGTAGAGCAATGTAGAAGAGAAATAGCAGGAGTTACAAATAGATACAAATATAGATAAACATATGAACTACACACAATTTTTTTTTAATTTATTTTTTTTGTAAATTCCAATAGCGCCTTTTATCAAATATACAAATATAAATATAAATTTATTAATTATCAAAATGCTGTATACTGACATTGTCCACTTACATATAATGTCACAATAATATATTATAAATCTACTATGATGTAGAAGAATAGCTGCTGTATAGGGGCATTGTCATCCTATTAATATTATATAATATTGTATAAATGTATATAATAGTTATATAAATAAATAAAAAGTATTATTATTTTAGGTATAGTTTTAGCGGCTTTATTTTTGTTTAGCGTGGTCTTCATCATAGTAGCTCCAATCTTTAATTTCAGTTCAATGAGTCGAAAATCTAATAAGAATACAAATTTTCATCTATTTTATCCCCTTGGGAGTGGAATTGATCAAAATCCTTTCTTAGCGGATGCCTACGTCATAACATCTACCTGCATGCCAGATAGATCACTAGTCAGTCAGTAGTCAGTCACCTTTGAGTTTTATATATATAATATATTATTTAACTATATTTAATTAATATATCTTATCTAAATCGAATCACGCCGGTCCCATTGCCTTTATTCAATTATCGTTATCTCGTACTTACCTCGTGCCCAGCTCCCAGCAGATGCTTCACATACCCATGCCCTAATATGTTATGACTCGGCGCAGGCGTCGGAGAAACCACTAATATTTTATAACAATAAATAATTTGTATACAACATAACAATACAAATAATAATTTTAACATTTTATATATTAGCTAAGAACGTCTCTACGAAGAACGTCGAACGTCTACCGATTCAGGAAATATTATGATATATTTGAGGATAATTTATTTATTTGTTTCCTATATAGGTATGAGATGATTAAGTAATGTCAATTCATGATTACGGGCATTAAAGTTATCATTAAAAACATTTTTAGTAGCAAATTACTTAGATAATAAACTCGCGTGTGTGTGATTGTCACGCGTTCAAGCAATCTTGACTAATTGTTTTTCTACAAGGATTCTTTTGTATTTCTTTACTTTATTGATCACCCGCGGGTTCGCTCGCATTTAAGTCACTAAATAAGTATATATATGTATCATTTCAATAGAAATAAATCAATATTTCACTATAGTCAATTGGAAACTATAGTAAAAAATTATTATTATTTTTTAAAATAAAAACTATCCTATGTTACTTTTAGTACCTCCAAAAATAGGTGTACAAAGTTTCATGATGATCGGTTAAGTAACAAACAAACGCACATTTACATTAGTCATAATATTAGTAGAGATTCTCAGGAACTTTCAGATCCCTATAAGACTATGAACGTGTACTTAGATAATTTGATAATAAATTTGCAAAGTTGCATGCTTGACGACTAAATTAATGACTGATTCCTGGACCCAAACATAATGGTTCCCTGATAAATTCAGTTACCAAACATCTTGCCGTTTACTCGTGTTTATGATTTCAAAAAATTACTATCCAATGTTTTGCTCTTCTTGCTCTCAGAGTAAAGGGTTTGTCTACACTTTATATATAAGTATTCCGTGTTTGTCTATAATATAACTCAGTGGATGGAAAGTTAATTAATAATCAGCGGTTTAATCTCGAGTATCGTATCGCGCATATTAATTCATCGAGTGTTCATATTGTTCCTATATAAAGAGATATTTTCGTAAATCAGATTAATTGATTGACTTTTTTGTTCTTGGAAAAATAAAACGCAATTGTATAGTTTCAAAAATGAAATTCGTTTTAATATTTTGTAGTGTTCTATTATTTGTTGCTGCTAAAAATGTTGGACCTCGTCCATTGTTGCAACGTAAGATTATTGTTTTATTTCCTTTATAAGTATATGGATAATGGATAGTGGAGCGACGGCACACATGACTTACAGAAGGGATTTTTTCAAAGAACTCACAGAATTTCCAGAAGGACACGAAACGGTAAAGTTGAGTAATCACAAAGTATTAAAGGTGAGAGGCAAAGGTATTATAGCAATTAAGAAATATGTAAATAACATGTGGTCTGATGGTGAACTCTCAGATGTATTATA
>JAPWLS010001216.1:0-37970 GCA_028551675.1 Tineola bisselliella
ATTAAATATTATATAATAAAAAATAATAGTAAAACAATTTGCCCTGATGGATAATCAACTTAACAAATCGTTTGCGTCAATTATTATTTCAATAATGAATTATAAACTTATTTACATTCTTAATCAAATTGATACGGAAACAAGTGACAGATATTTTCTCGAGCTCCAAAAATAAATTTGCGTTTGTTATTGTCATATCAAGTGCAAAAAGGTCAGAATAACAAACTTAAATATCCCCAACGGGTTATTGTTATTAAACTATGGCTATTCAACAAACTAAAAAATAATATTATTGCTAAATTATAATATAACAAGAATAAAGCAAGTTGCGCAACTAGTTTTAATCTAGTTACAACTTACTTCTGATTACTTTAGTTTGTCCAGCCGATCGCACTCTACGACAACTTCCATACTAGTTCCTCCTAGTTCCATTTCAGACTGAGCCACCAAAGTTTATGTTTATCTTTGTAAATACAGATAAATCTATAACCAATAAATGTTTTAAACTTTTAATTAATGCTCTATGAAAACCCATTAGAGGAGAGTTTGTCGTATTTCCTACTGTCTTACTCAGCTAGTTCGGAAACTTTTCTACGTTTATTTGTTAAACAAATTACACGACTTTTACCCGCATAGTCTTTGTAAGAGAATAAGGAAGTTTATTTATGTTGCACGGTCTATTCCAGAACGGCTTAAATAAAACTTTAAAAATCATATAAGTAATGTACCATCTGGGTAATGATAATTTTAAAATATACATTTAATTATGAAACTTTTAAATTGTAAATAATCTATTCAAGCTAGATTGCTCAAAAAATTAGTTTCAAAAAATTATATTATATGCAAGAAAATTGATTCCAGGTTAAATAACTAGTATTTCTTATAATACACAAACAGACTTATTTATAGAATTCCAAGCAAGCTCACTGATTTATTCTATTCAAGTTCCACGAAGCAAAGGCGCAAAACGGCATGGTTTATATTCAAATACTTCTGTATTAATTTTAAATTCCCTTGTGTGTTTCCCGATTGAGTTTACTTTCAAACCCTCTGTTTTTCGATTCTGATTTCGATATAAAGCCAATTTCTTACATTGAATGAACTTTATATTAAATTCCGTAGCTGCGAAGTTATTTCCTAATTCATGGAACATTTTCACGTTTCAAATCTAATTTAATATTCTAAATCGATTTTAATTCGTTTTGGATTTAAGACTGACTTTTATTATTTTATTATTACTAAATTAACATAAGAAATTCAATGACTTGTTTAACGACTGCTACTGTTATTTAATTTATGTAATTATTGTGTTTAATTCTCAAAGGAAAATTTTAGGAAGATTGTCAAAAAATGTTAATATCATGAAAATTCAATTGATTTTTTTCATATTCCAATTGAATTGTATTTAAATAACATTGTAATAAATTTGATTTTATCTCTTTGACTTGCCATTTTAAGTCTTTCCTTGAAATTTTAATAACATTTCTGAAACGTAAGCTAAAATTTTAAATTCTCTTTTGAAACTTTCAAGTTTTCACTCATATTTTATGTTCTAGAAATGTGACAACTAAAAGTTGCTTAGAACAAAGTTATGTGCAATAATTTTACAATATGAAAATCTTATAATTTTACTTCTAATTAACATTATTTTTGGCACAAAATTGGGTTATAACATTTAAACAATAACTTAATACTTACATAATTAACGCTCATTTTTTACATATGCAACATATTTCTTTTAACAAATTACTCGCAATCAAATAAAACATACACTACGGAATATATACGTGTATGTGACTTGTAACATTTTATATTTTATGAAAGTGCTTATAGTGTGTGCCGTTACATACACCTGTCAATTTCGCACATTATATACGTTACTCGGCAAATGCAGATATGCTTATATATAACGATGCTAATTAATGTCATGTTTATTAAGTTCTCAATTAGTATAGAAAACGTGACTGTTATCTTTTACTTTCGTGAACTAAGATAAGTGAATGTGACATGCGCACTCATAGACCTATTTTGTCCTTCCAGACATCCTAAGGGGAAATAATGTTAAAAGGAAAGTTAGAATTGTTACTTCTATTGCGGTAATTAGTCGGGGCGTGTTGATCGTGTCGGGTCACCTATTCGAGACAATTGACCCAAATAAATCTAGTTCAGTTGCGTGATATTGATTCTTGGATTTTTAACTAATTCAGTTTTAATTGAAAAAGGTTTTGTTCATTCGTATCGATTGGATAATACTAATGGTTATATCAAAGGCCGGTTTCATGAAACAATTCTAGATTATTCTGCAGTAATTTTAAAAATTTATTGATTTAATTTTAAATAAAATTTAAACAGAAATGTTTGCAAATATTTTTGGGTATGTTATTTGGCTAAAAAAATCCTTATTTTGGCGTTAAAATGAATTTGTATTAAAGGACATCATAAATGATAAATGTCTTTCATATTCATTCCATTTGCGTCGGTATTCATAAATTTATATTCAATCAACCCTCTATACAATAACAGAGACCTAAGCCTACCTATTTAAGAATATTTGATAAATAGAATTTAATATTATCTGGTTAAAATTACTTCATAAGGACTGTTATTTATGAAAGAATTCGCGATGCGATAAGATTATAGGAACTGATTTTTAGATTAGTAATCCTAAAACATAAACACGTGTTTTAGAACCGATGCTGCTTTGAGGAAACATATATGCTTTGTAAAGATTGTCAGAGCACACTCCTCACGTCTAATTGTAGAAAAGCATTATGTTGTTTGTGAACATAATTTGAACATAATTTGAACTTTAAAAATACTTCTTGCGGTTTACTATCGCATTTACTTTGATTGTTTTCAATCCGACATTTCGAAAGTATAGTCATTGTAGTCACGGCTCGTTTTAAATTAGTCATGTCTAATTGGTTTGAACTTAGAAAGGATTATTACGTACGCTATGTGACGTACGTGTACAATGACATTTGTAATGTATGTAAACTATATGTATATCATACCGTTTACGTCACTGAGTGTTCATGCTACGAGTGTACTAATTACTATACTTTTACTTGTTAATACTTACAAGATGATTAATTTGCGTTTATTTAATTAGGTATGTCAAATATGTCATAAGAAAAATCGTTAAACAACAAAATATAATAATATGTGTTAATCAATAAATTTTCCTTTGAAGGCGTATAAAAATAATATATAAGCAAACGAACGAACATTCAATAGGAAATTACAATTTTTCCGTATTTGCCGTCATCTAAAGCTATTCAGGTAACATGGAGTAACTCGCTACCAGGAAAGGGTGCTAATGGATCTGCTAAATTGAAGGGAAACGCAATTTCAAATCACTCTTCATTTCATCAAAGATAGATACGATACTATGTGATAGAGATATGCTCAAAGGTAATTTGATCCTTTGATATCATAGTTTAGGTTTTCTCTCTGCAATTATATCTGCAATGAAGTCTACATAACTCATTATCGCTAATAAGCAATATTATTATTATGGACAATATCTTTTTTAAAGTATTTTTTCATGTGGCACAACTTGTCAGATATTAATATTTAACTTTTAAAGAAAAAACGCTGATTTAAAATGTCTCTTAAATTAAATATTAATCATAAAATTCTTTAGAAATAAGTTTATTGCATGAAAAACTATATTAAACTTAGAATTAAGCTCACTTCTAGCACGCGATAAATGAAATTAATTTTCCAATCGTGGTTAGAAATTGTGGCCCTAATAACTCTAATGGGGATATTAAGAGGCGTTGAATTTGCTGTGGGACTGAAACTATTGCTCTGACAAGATATTAGTGCAAGTTATCGTGATATTATTTAATTACTTTACGTGTTGCTTTACTTTGGTTGATATTGTATATTTTAAATACGCCTGAACTTTTATAATAACGCAATATTAATGGTAAAGAATCAATAAAGTAGGTATATCTAATATTTTTACTGTTTTTATTTTATTAATGTAATTGAATCATGAGATTAATTTTATAGTATGCAAAATTCAACAGCTTTTAACATAATTCAATATTGTAAGATTTTTAGCCATTGTTATTCTATAAATGTTAGTTTCACTTTTCCCAATTTTACGGAGCAGTTCTGGGCCTTTACCCTAACTTGCTTATGGAAAATAATATGTAGGTACTCCGACTATCTAACTAAAGCCAACAACAGATGTTCGCTCCCATTATAAATTTTACTATTTGATGTGTAATTATCATATTATGCTCATAGATTTAAATGAAGGTACAATTAGTGGAATTTCTATGGTACTAAATTAAACAAATTATATACCATTCTTATGTGTATTAATTTATTTTTGATATTAATATGATTTCTATTGAAATTATTTGCAATGTTTTATATTAATTTAAAAATCATATTCAGCTATTTCAATTTTATAATCTTTTCATATATTCAGTTCTATAAACCTTTAATTGATTGAATTAAGGCACATTCATACAAACGTGTCTGACGGTATATTTATCACATATATAGGTACATAATTTACGTATGACTTACGCAGCACAATCAATGAGATTATTATGATTTACATAATTGTATCCACGACACAGAACTGTTCAATAATTGTTCTTTCAAATATACGAAGTGTGATAAAACAGTAAGAAGTAATGTACGAGTAAATTATTTAGTTTTTATGTCAATAAATTAAACCATTTTCAAACAACATGTCTACGTTACTGTATCCATTAATAAACAAAAATTAGGTCGGTAAAACTGTACTAGTTTTCCGATGATTTCTAGGAATATTTTGATATACTTTAGGGTTTCTTAACCTTCGTAGTTGTACAGGTAATAAACTATAAAAATTATTAGCTCAAGGTCATCTTATGCGTACCGACTACCGAGACACTGAGCTACTAAAGTACATACGCATTGGTACCAACCAAAACAAGGCCACATATTTTGTATAACTCATTTTACTTATTAATTTAACTACTTGAGTGGTAATTTTTTTATTACAATTAAACTAAATTTAAAATACTTTATGCGGCTTACTATCCTATTGATTTTGATTAATTTAATCCGACGTTTTGTCGTTATAGTAAGCCGCAGAGGGTTTTTTAAATTAGTTAAATAATATATAACAAAACATCGCTATAACTTTATGCAGCTGCAATAGATTGTTTTATTTATTCTAATTTCATATACAACTAAATTAAATAATCGTTAATTGCATGGAAAGTGTCTACCTTATTTTGTTAGTTTTTCTAGCGATAGCTTGTTTATATTATATACATACATGTTTTTATAGCGATCACTTTGATGGAATGAGCTTCTTTATGATTTTTTTACACTCACTAGCTAATGTATAACCTAAAAATCTATGAATTAAAACAATGGCTTAAACTGTGTTCCAGCTCCGACAGATTTTTTGAATGCAATATATTATCTTTATTAATCTTTGTGGAAAGTTCTACTTACTCTCTAGATAGATGGTGTAAAATTGTTGAATGATTGATAAAAGGTACAATAAAAATACAGACATAAACAACAAGAAAGGAATTTAAAAAAATGTCTATCTAAAAACAAATAAAACATTATAACTCATAATAGTCTAAAGTATGTAAACACTTATGAAAGTATATTATAAGTAATCGTACGATGAACTTGATGTCTGTGAAAGTTGAAAATTTTATTATTATTATTATAAAAAATGAAATACTACCTTATTAACTTACAAGTTTTCTTAAAAAGTAAAAGGTGTACCTAAAGCCGAGTCTCCTGCGCGTGTTTTTTCGAAACATTACACAAAAACATAGAAATATTGGGGCGTGGCCATACACATTTTTGTATTCCTACACAATGTTTCTATGTTTTTGTGTAATGTGTCAAAAAACACGCGCAGGAGACTCGGCTTAATGATAACTGAAAGTTAATAAAAATTCGTAAACTCATCGCATTTCAATTGTTTGCTGAAAGTCTATACTATCTATACATATGAGTTTGTGTGGAAATCGGTAATGAAGTAATAAAATGACAGTTGATTTGAGAATCGCAATTGAATTTATCCTCAATTGACTTATATTTCTTATATGGAATTTTATGAATGTCACGCAAAATACGCTTACATGCGTTCTGACCTTAAAACTTATATTATTTCACAAACACAGTCTTAATTTTTATGGCACTCGCAACAAAAATCTAAATAAAAATTAAAACTAAAATCTTGAAATTTCTTGTGTAGATTCGTCAGCTATTTCGTTTTGATTACTAGTTGTATTATACTTAGTTGCTAACATGTATATTAATCTGCAAAAAAACGGTTATAATTATTTATTACCTGTTATAAATAAAACAATTGAATTTTTATATTCATTTTACATGATATTTGTTTATGTTCTAAATTTAAATTAAAACAATAATATTGCGATAATTAAATTTAAACAATTGTAATTGGTATTAGCGTATATTATACAAATGAAATATCGAATAATTTTATATGGAAGTTAATACTTCAATTTGTTTTCATATTTCTTAAGTTTTTATTTTGAGCTCAGAGTGAATACTGTGTACTCTATAAATAAATCCAAAATATTTTAGTTTATTACGTTACTTCAATCAAACTTTGTATGTAGGAAGCCATCATCATCATCAAATGGAAACTTTTATATTTTCTTATAAATGATAACAACTCACCCAAATAAAATCAATGCTAAGGATGTTAGCGTAGCATCGAATAAGTAGAAGGCACCGGGAAATGTTTCTATTGTCGAAACGTATATATAACTAGATATAGGCATGTAAACAGATGGGGCAAACGCTTCTGCTACACCCATTAAGGAACTCAACTTTGCTGTAAGAAAAAAAACAATTTGATGAACCAACTTTTCGTTCAAAATATAAAAAGACTAGAAAAACATCAACAGGAAAGTTTCCAGAAAAAAATACAATATTTTCGGTAAATTATGGTTGAAAATAAAACCAGAGAAAAACATCTATTTAAATTCTGCAATGACAACTAAGTGCGTAATAGGAAAAGTTAAATATTTTCAGTCATAAGGTTAAGTCAATTAAAACTTTAAAAGTCACGGTCAATGGTTTGCTTACTATAGCTTTGAAAATGATAAATGCGATATTGTATGGTTATTGACTTTATCATTAACCTATTTATCAATCCCAATGATAATATATTTCAGAATTTACCATCTCACATGCGCGCAGAAATAAAAGGCAGATTTTAATTTTATCGACTATTACAATAATCATGTTAACTATTGATTTAAATGTGAGAGTACATCAAAACCATTTCGTCACTCGGAAAGCCAATCGACTTACCAACTTCATCCAAAGGCACTACTTTGGTAGCAATAGATCTCACGGCCGTAAGTCCTGTGTGACTGAATATATTGAACAGTGGAGCTGCATAAAACCATTCTCGTGTTGGTGCAAATGCAAACGCGAAACATGAAGCAATCCTACTTGTACCAGCTAAAATTCCAATGGCACTATCTTCTACACGTAGCACTTTACTTAAGACAGATATACAAAATATTGTTCCTGAAATATTTAAGTTAGTTTTTTGATGAAAAAATATTTTTGGAATTTGTAATATTTAATTCTATTCTTGTTGTTTCATTCATCATCATTGGATCTAGTCTCTAATTTTATTTGAATCTATACGATCTTTTGGGGGGAAACAACCTTTTATATTATATTTAGAATCATTTGCAGACGAACTCTTAGAATTAATCCACTATTAAGGCACTTTTAAATGACACTTGAAGAAATTAATGTTGATGAAAATCATTGAACATTGACAGCGACTATCTTTATATGTACGCTAAAGAATCCTGATTATATTGTTGTAAACATCAATAATAACAGGAGTAGTATAGTTTTACACATCATAAAGTCGTAGCACATGGTCGTTGCTTACGTAGGACAATAAACAAATACTGTATTCCATAATTATCATCGTAATCGGTTTTGATTATTCTAATGATACGTTTGACATTTCAGATAAGTCGTCATGATCATGAGTGTACTTTGAACTGGTCACCTTAGTATGAGTACGATGTGCTGCACATTGCGTTATAAAATAATATTATAAGAAAATTATCATTTACTTAACTACCTACGTTATTTTAATATGATAAAAAATTAAGATTATAATTAAGTATCCCAACGTGGACGCTATCGTTTTTCAGACTCATAACACGCTTGGTGTTCAGTGAAAGAGGAAGTTGCGGCGTATAACAAGAAAATGTTTTAGTCGTTTATTGTATTTCTCTTGTAGTTCATAATTATTACATCTCTTTTATTTTGCCTTTTGCTACACACACAATATGTTATAAACGATAAACGTTCTTTACTTTTAACTTATTTGTCAAAATTAAATCATAATTTATCAAAGTGAATGATATACAATGAGTTATTATAACATAATCAATGATTCATTATTGAATACAAAATGCAACAGATAAAATTGACCATTTCTTATCGGATCAATACAAGTTTATGTCAAGCACGAACTCATCTCATAACATAACATCCTTGACTTTATTATCTCAACAAATCACAACAATTCATAGTTTTTAATCATTAAATGCGTAGTTTTACAAATACACTAATTAATTTTTACTACATTTGTAAACCCACTTAATTCAAATTCTTAATCAGAATGTTACAAAAATACGGAAAGAGGTCAATATACAATCTTTCGTCCGTGTTACTATCAAGTCAGGAATAAGGTATTTTCGCCTCGACCACACCATTATTGTAGTATTATCAAGCCTACATGTCGCGTCCGAGGGTGATCATCAGAAAGGTATTCCTAAGACGCCTCCTTCTGATAATATAAAAATTACCTATAACCTTTGAGTGCTTTACTTTTTAATAGTTCAGGATATCATTTTAATTTATCATTTAGTTTAATGACGACCATAAGGAACTAAGTGTAATATCAATGTTTATCTAATAATTGCACGTGGATTTAGTTCAAAATGTCAAATAGTATATAAATTAAACAAATACATATGCTAACACGTATAAATAATTATTACGCAACAATTACATTTTTAAAAAAGACACTTGACTTTTTATGTCAGTAAATATAAAACATTAAATATGTCGTGTAGTAAAAATACAAAGAATAACTTTTTGCAGCATAAATTATTTTAAAAGATAATAAAAAGAGCCTCACCAAACAATCCAAGCAGAACATTGATTGTACCATAAAGGCTGTACTCGATTTCGGTGAAGTTAAACTTCCGGATGGCATAGAGATAAGAAACCTGTGAATCACCTAAAAATACATTACAATTTCGTCTTTATATCACTACTTTTACTATACGTAGCTAAAATGCAGTGACGAGTGTAATTGGGAAATGTCTAGGCAGCTTGTAAGATAAGGTTTTTTTTGTTCCGACATTGTGGAATTCAAAGGACTGTTAAAAAAAATTAGAGTAACAATTTCATTCATTCGAATCATATGAGAAGGTAACAAATCCACCTTGGCCGTCAAGGTTAGGTCACTTACCCGTATTGCATACAGTTTATATTGTTATAAATTAGTTACAGACATGTTATTGTTTTTGAATTTTTAAATAGTTTTTATATTAAAAACATATTATGGACACACATTTACAATCGATTTTCCTTAACAGTGAATTTATTTAATTCATTAATAGTGTTATTTAATTGGATGACGATCGCCTTGGCTTGCATACATAGATAGTATAGAATACATCGTCACACACTGTTAATATCAAATATAAATAATTATGGAAATTTATAAAAATGTTAATTATTATCAAAAAGTTAATTAAAGAGCCCATTCCGACCTAAAATCAATTTCAAAAGATCCAAGTTCCAGATAATATATGGTAAATAAAACTCACCATACAAAGGTCCCACCATTAAGAAATAAAGTATGAGAACTGCAAAAATTTTCATTCGTCCTAATTGAGGTCTCGATTTGAATGCCACCATTAATGTATTTGTGACCGGCATAAAAATAACATTCGAGACTTTACAAGGAATTTCGTTGGATTCATTGTTATCGGTATTTGACACTAAAACATCTTCTAACCGCACTAACCCATAAATAAATGACAGGCAATGTAATGTTAGTAATAGAGTAAATACTCCATAATAACCAATAGCACGTAGTAGTACACCGCTGATGGCCGTTCCAGCGGGTGTACCCAAATTTACGAATATAGTAACTATACCCAATCGAAACGTTCTATCTTCTAAACTTGTCCTATCAGCCATAAAACTGTACATGCCCATGAATATTATAATGTAACTTCCTGTCATAGCGGGAGGTAGAGCCTCGATCAATGCGGTAGTTTCTAAAGACCATTCTTTTAACTTATATGTGGCTAGTAACAATCCTATGTTAGTTATTATTTCGCCGATCATCGGTGTTAATATACATATTTTTCGTCTCTTCGTTCTATCGCTCCATGCACCAACAAATATCACTATTAGTGCTGGTATTCCTGTTTGAAGAGGGAACTTCCAAGCAATGACTTGAGCGACCAATGATTGTACGTTATTTAATTCTTTCTCGAGTCCAGTTGTATTTCTATTTCGAATGCGATCACATATTTCATCACTGTACTGAAAATTTACGCGACAAGATTTTTCCAAGTGAATATTCTGAACAGCTAGAGATGATATCGCGATACAAACCATGTAAATAAAGAGACACGGCTCCACGGTTGTTTCACGAAAAAAATGTTTTGTCACTTTCAAGGCTTTTTTCACTTTCTCTTTTAATGTGTATTTATTAGTGACGCGTTCGGTAAGCATAATATTCGATTTGGTGAACTCAGTATTGTTCCACGAACTTTCTGTTAATACACTCATATTTGGCGGAACAATTAATCATAAATATACGGCTATATTTAAAACGCACTGCACTGTGTACCACTCTGTTGCCCGAAAGTGACTACTCGGTTAATCCGATGTTTCTACTATTTGGTTGTTTCCAAAAACCTGAGCTGTAAATGTCAGGTTGTAAAATAAAGCGCGATATGGTGATACTGTGCTCGAGCCGAGTTTGATGCGCTCGCATCTCGACTGTGTGATAACAGACGTCTTAACGCCGTCGCTACTTGGGTTTAATAGCTCATTTATCTGAGACACTATTTGTGAGAGTCATTTAAACAATGTTTTAATGTTATTCAACGTATTTATAAAATTTTGAATTAAGAAATATGGTAATTTTTTGTTTGCGATTAAAAAATACACAAGAAACTATTATAAATTAAATTCTGGAATCAGATACTGATTAAGCTTGGGTTATTTGATTTTCAGGAGTCACATTGAAATTATGTGTATATTTATTATTGTATGGCAAACTTTAAATTGTGATTGAGCAATTATTTAAACAATGACAGTCTGATTGTACAATACACAATTAATCACTAACGGCTATCAACACGCACATCATCAAATAAAGTTAATATGCGCTATGTGACTACTTCCATTGACTTATAATTTATCTGTAATAAATTTGAAACGTTTTACATCGACTGTATTGGTTTTACACTTTATTACCATATCAATATTATAAAAAGGTAGGAAGAACAATGACACTCAGTATGCGCCGTGACTAAATGTAAATTATTATTCATACAAAAATCAACTTTGAAATAATAACATTGTAGATATTTTATAAAGTGAGGTGCTGGAAATAATGTTATTATAAAATATTTGTAAAAGTATAGAGTTAAGTAATTTCATTAGTTGCGTGAGCCCAATTCTGGGTAGGCAGTTATTAGAAAATAAGTTGATATTAGAACATTTATGCATCCACCACTACGATCACGGTGATTACACAGTTTACGAAACGTAGGATTAAAATTATTAAAACAAATAAGTTAGTAAAGAGTAGGTACTAATTAATTTCAATTATTTAATTTCTTTTTCGCAAATAACCCCATACGTCACTCACCATTACTTCATTTTAAGAGCGCGTACTATCTACCAACACGTCCTAGATACATTTCCATTATAGCAAATACTGAAACCGTGTCAACGCGAAAAGGTATATACTTGTACGTGCTGTCTATAAGTGGGTTTTCTATTAAATTGAATGCGTCTATGATGTTATACTCTAATGTAAAAAAATGAGGGTAGGTAAACTTCCTTTAAAACGCCTGAATTTTTTAATACCTACTATTGAACTAATAATGAAAACGATGGTACATTTTCATATAGAGCATTGTGAATTAATAAATAGTTTGAAATTGCTCTTCTGAACAGAGTAAATTGGTGCTTCTCTTCATGGTAATACTTTGGAGGACGATTCATTGCAGACGCTCTAACTTCCACTACTTCTTGTGAATAATTATGCTCCAAGCACGTATTTTTGCAGACGAGAAAACTCCTTATTGCACATTTTTTGTTGTCCATATATTTACGACTTTGAAATATTATATCTGTATATTGATAAATGTTTAATGAAAATAATAATAATAAAATAAAGTTCCACTTTTGTTACAAATAAAATTACTATTTTGATGCTCCTTACTATCTCGTATATTAAATTTGAATCAAGACAAATAGAAATTAAAAATGCATTATTCTTTCTTGTTTTAAAGTAAATTAACAAAAAACAAAATTATGCTTAAAAAAATATTCATCAGAAGATAATCAGAATAATATTGTGATGAAAACATAAAAAATAAGCTTTGACCTATGCCAAGGTCGATATGTGGCATATTGTGATATATTAATGATTAACGTCTCTTCTTTCACTGAGCTCGTTCGCATAACATCGTTAAAGATTATTATTATATGTACCTACCCATTAGTCTGTAACAGAGTCTCTTATGATATTGTTACCGTATAGTTATTGTTAAATATCTACTTAGAGAAAAATCACTCAAATAGAAAAAATTGAGGCGTTTGGGGATTTTGTTTGGTCTTTTTCACTTGCCATTTAAATGAAAGAGATAAAACAAAAGCACGCTTAAAATTTTAGTATTTGGCCATGATACTCATTGATTTCTGTTTGCAAAGTGAGGGTAGCTCAAAGGAAGATCTCCCTACGAGATATGACTGTGTGTGGGCTTACATCCCGCCCAACGGACAAATGCTGGTTCGGGTTAATTTGTTAACTTTTGCCGAAATGAAACAGTATACATCCTAATAATTAATACACTAAAATATATTCCACTAGCCTTAAGTTACTATAATATAATGTGAGTGCAATTTTAAATTAATTACAAAGATGTGATTTCATTATCTCTAGCATAAAACTCCTTCTCCTTTGGATTTCTCACGACATCTCTTTCACTTCTTTTGTACAAAAAGTACATGTACCTGAAAAGAAAACCAATACAATTGCTTTGTTATAATAAATATTTCGGTAAATATCTTATTTCTAATGGCTGACTTCGTTCTCTGGACTAAAACGTCATATGTTATTGATGGTGGCTTTAGAGTTTAGATAGTAGATAGACTAACTATTTAAATCAAAGAGTACATACAAGTATAAATATTAGATACTACTTTCGCCATTTAAATGGATGCGTTTTTTATATTATAATATATTTAGTATTACAAGATTTTTAATAATTATTATAAAAAATATCTGCCGTTTTCACTTACTTTTAATTTAAAAAGTTTTCACGAGCATAATTTTAACATACTATAGATTGCCCCGTATCAACATAATACATGACCTATATGTATACTTGTTTTCTTAATTAACATAGTTATTAAATTAAGACGTTACGCATAAATTATTATTATTTTGATCGCAGAGACATAATGATGTTCTCGTGGCCTTCTGAGACCGCAGTTCGGAATATTAAAAAACACCAAACCTTAGACAACAATTATAAAGTTATATCTGACATTAACCTTGAAAACTTGTAAAATTATTAGGTTTTTATAGTAGTCTAACATACGACCAGACATCTTGCTGCCAGAGATGAATCGCTGGAGGCAACAGTCGCATCCACCATGCCGGATCGAGGAGATGGAATGTACTGTTCAGATTAGCAAGAAATTGAAGTATTTAGGAGTTTACTGCTTTTGTAGAATACTTAGATTTATCGACCTTGATCTTTAATTAATACAAGTTATAAAACACCTTGAACTATAATTTGCGGTCACTTATTACATGATTTACTTATAATATAATATCTTCATAACAGTTAAGGAAGTATAATATAAGTGGAATGCGTAGAATATGAGTAGTTATATTTAACGATATTTCCATTTAACTGGCGTGTTTATGTCATTGGCACTCATCTAAGCTGTAACGTTATTACTGTAGTAACTATTCATACACCTATGTACGTTACATTGTTTAAAATTGAAAAACAAAGAAATTATTGTTCTATTTCTAATCCAACCAGAAACTCCTAAATTCTAATAGATTTAATTTAGATTTATTTTAATTTATTTGATTCCACATTTCTAAAGCTTTGCATCCATCGAGGTCGTGGCGAGACGTTGATGTAGGTAAGTACGCTTGAAGATTTTTGATTAGTTGAGGATGAACTATTCACTTCTACAGTACCAAGGGTGTGCTACTTTTTCAAATTTGGTGCAGATTTTGTATGATGCCTGTGATTATTTTCGGAGTAGTCAAAAGAGACGATAATTATCCGCAAAATTAAATTAAATAAATATCATTCGAAATAAAAAAACAAATTACATACATAAAAATAAAGAACGCCGGTACAGTCATTGCGGCTCCAAGCATGTAGAATGTTCCCGGAAACGTGTCCAGAGTCTTTGAATATACAATACTGTATAAAGGCGTATAGACCACCGGCACTATCGCCTCAGCCAACCCAATTATCGAGCACATCTTCCCTGTAACAGGTAATTAGATGTTGGTTATATTTAACCTGATACCTATCTAATTTAAATTATCTAGGAATAGATCAATTTTAGATAACATGTCGAATAACAATTTTCATTATAAAATTATTATTTTTATTATTAGGTTATTATAAATTTCCTTTGTTTTACTTATGCATGTACATATTAACTGACCTACTTCATCA
Organism: Tineola bisselliella; assembly: GCA_028551675.1. Taxonomy (NCBI): domain Eukaryota; kingdom Metazoa; phylum Arthropoda; class Insecta; order Lepidoptera; family Tineidae; genus Tineola; species Tineola bisselliella. Next base: position 15,030 of record JAPWLS010001216.1, read on the forward strand.
GGTTCAACAATTTTGGTGCCCAAAGATCTGATAGCAGTAACCCCCACATTTCCAAAGAAATCAACAGCAGGTCCAACATAAAACCACTTTTTAGTTGGTGCTAATGCGTAAAGAACACTCGACATGACTTTACAGGCAGTCGAAATAATACCAATTAATGAATCGTGCATTTTTAAAAGCTTGCTAAATATTGTCACAGCTATAAGAGTGCCTGAAAATTACACAAAAATATAGTTTAATATAGGTACATATATGCTGGAGTCTCAATTACGATTACGCTATAAATCAATTATTATTTTATTGTTACATCACTGGTTTCCAAATGATGACTTTATGAACGACTTTCGATTTAGGTACTTTTGCATATCATTAGGATTGCTGACTTCCGCTACGCTAACTTGTCAGTCTTTTCTCGTTATTTTTTTTTCATCTACATCGAAATGGAATTAATTCATTTCGCGAATGTTACCAAAATGGTGTGCAAAAATTTCTCTGTTATTGTTGTATTTCAGATTTATCTAAACTTCTAAAAACAAAATCTTGATACAGAAACATGTTTATATAAAAACAAATTTGTTTATTTGCAGGTTGATACAGGTTTTGTGTGAACTTTATTAAAATATTGATGACGACATTGTCTTGTAATTTAATGATCATAAAATGCGACGATAGATTAAAATCGCTTACCAATAAGTCCCATTATTACAGAATATGTCGAATAAAGACTAAACTCCACTAAATCCATGCTATATCTCAAGAGAGTGTATAAATACACAAGGGCACCTTCCCCTGTAATTACAAAAAATTGTTAATCACAAGCGTAATTAGCAATTCATTTTTAATTTAATTAAACATACCATAAACTGGACCAACAATAACAATTTGTGCCCAAATTACCAGCCAAATTTGTATAATTTTTAACCTATTTCCTTTTACGAGGATTGAAAGAGTACCAATAATATTTTTCGGATGAAAAAATGAAATAATATCGCAAGTGCTCTCATCAGTTCTAACATCGTGGATCCTGAAGAATGTATGAATAAATCCTATTGTGTAAAAAAGTAAACCAATTCCAAATATTCCATAATATCCTACAGCTTCAGTTAATACGCCACTTATTGCTGATCCAATAGGAATTCCGAGTGTAACAATAATAGCAACTATGCCTATTCTAAAAGTTCTTGAATCTATAGACGTGACATCAGCTATATAGCTGTAAGATCCCATTAAAGCAATTGACCATCCTCCCGTGAGTGCAGGTGGTAATGCTTCAATTAATCCAGTTACCCATAGAGGCCACTCTAAGAAATAATGGGTGGTTAAAATCATTCCGATCCCTGATATAATTTCTCCTATTAAAGGTATGAGCATAAGCGCTTTTCTGTTGCCAGTTCTGTCGCTCCATGATCCAACAAATAGGATGACAATAGCTGGTAGTCCACTCTGTAGAGGTTGTCGCCATGCTGTCATTTCTGCTACGAGAACTTGTGCTAATCCAGAAGCTTCACTTGCTATCGTATCATTCTCATCAAAAGCTCCGGTTATAATTTTATGGCAAGTTTCCTCTGTGTGATTCAAGTCTGATCGACATGCTTTTTCCAAGTTAAGTTTTTGTACGGCTAATGAAGATATAATACTAGGTAAAATATAACATAGTAAAAAGGGCTCTACTGTGAAAAACGTGAGAATATTATTTATTATTTCCTTCGGGTTTAATTTCTTTTTTTGCTTTTTATTTGTGACTTCCTTGTTTTTATTTACGTCATTCTTTACCGGTAACTCAATGTGAGGTAATTCCGTCTGTTCCAGTTTCTTCTTCATTGTGATGCGCACACTGTTTATATTATATTGAATATTTTGATAACACACACAATTTTGTACACAACTAACAACTGACTGCTGCAAATGAGAACTACGCTGGCGTTCGCTAAAACTTGTTTCTCGACGTTCCTAATTATTTTCTTACCGGTCTTCGATAAGCTCATCTAGATGTATCCGTAAAGATGATAAAATCGAGTATTTTTGTACAAAGTTCAAGCACAAGGTTTATAACATATACATATTACGTATTAGTATGCATCTATATTTTGTATACATAGGTAATAATCACGCATGTTTATAAAAAGCGTGTAATTTTTAAACAAATACTAAATCGTATTATTATTTTAATTTAATAGTGTTGAGTTTTGTGTAACCAATTTAAAATTATTTATTTTCTTACGCTTCGAAAACGGATTTAGATAATAAAAATAAAGATAGAAAGTCGTTTAAAGTTTAAATTAACCATGGTCGCGGATAACCTAATACATCACTATGCACGTGTTTCGTATCCTATTTTTATTAAATCATAAGCTGGAATTTTAATATTTTATGACTAACAGACATTACCTAAACTATATTAAAAATTACCTAAAATGTATAATTTATATAAACTCACTTTTTCGTGTAAATACGCCTGAAAATTTTATAAAACACTATCCTTGGTCACAATGTTTTGTTCTTACAAATTTTTTAGGCGTATTTTTTGTTCTATTACCACACAAGTTTCAGCATAACTTTCACTAACAATTGAAAAGAGAAGTAATTTTTAAATATATTTAAAAAAATTTAAATTTGTAAATATGAAATGTTACCAAGTTCGTGGTTTTTAAAATTAAATAATATAGGTATATAGGTAATAATAAGCAATGATATGTTGACAAGTGATGATTTTCTCCCCTGAGTGTGCCCCACGTTTGCAAATGAAGTGACCTAGTATCACGACTATTGTGATAATAGATATAAAGTATTGCAGACATAACTTTCTACACCATAGTGTGCCAATTATAAAATATCTAAACTATTTTCACTTAAACTAAATTATAATTTAACCTCGAATATAATAAAAACAGTTCAAACACAATAAGTTTTGCCAATATATTGTGCACGTAGTAAAATAAATTGATAGAACGTATTTCAGTCCTCGCCCTACATGAAATAATAATCTAAGGTCAATAACAATTCTTAAACGATATCTTGCGAAACATTGTACATCTGTAGTAATTTATTTAATGGGTATATGTTAGTAACAGTGGCCGCCTTAGGGGGTGGCGAACGGGGCAATCGCCCGGGGCCTCGCTCTTGCATGGGCCTCGCGCAACAACCCAAGTAAATTTAAAAAAACTATAGATATACAGAATATATACAATGTGATATTGATGGACATGAATTGTACGAAGAATTGAATATGTGTAAAACCTAATCCAAACAACCAGATATACTTTCGCGCACATACTTTTCACGAAAGACAGAGGGCCTCGCAAAGACCTGCCGCCCGGGGCCTAGCAATGGGTAAGGCCGCCACTGGTTAGTAACATTTGTCAACCTTCTTTTCATATAAACGTAAGGGATTGAACGAAAAAATAAGAGTTATGTCTTTCATTTTTTTATTAATATATTTGTATCTAATACACCTCTATAGTAATCAAACTTAATTATGTATAGATATAACATGTATAGATATTTGATATAATAATAAAAATAGGGAATGTATTGCATTTTACACTATTGTAGATATTTATAACTTCATTGTCCTTTTGAGTCTCAGCTACGGCTATTATATATCTTAATTCTATCATTGAATATTTACTTTTATTGATAACTACCTTTAAAGTAAATTAATAGAACGCATGACAGTGATTTCGCAGATCCACATTTAACCTAGTATTACTGCTAATACTACAGATAGAAAGAATTAGTCATAATTAAATATTAATAAATAAACATAAATGTAACAAAGTCTAAACTTTGCACTACTCACAAATATTTAAACAATTTATCAAATATTTATTAAGTAATTTGTAATAGATGAATAATAAAAATTAGGAATACGATTCTTGTGTTAATTTATAGCATTGAATGTGACATTCTATTATACTACGCACTTGACCGCGTTGGCTTAAAAACAGGTCGTCTACGTGAGTTTGCTGCATTGGCACTTTTCAAATTATGTCCGCAGAATAAGACTAAAGGGAATTGATTATGGAAATAACTAAGCATTGAATCGTTTTCGTATTTCAGACTATAAAATCAATATCTTCGTTTTTATTATTAGATTTGTGATTTATTTATTTAAAACAATACAGTTTTAACACGCAACAAGCTCGTATTGAAAAACATGATGCTGTAAATTGTAGCTTAATTGTTAATTATTTTTATTAGATGGTTGCATTCTATTATAATAATTTTCCTTATTTGTAGCAAACAAGGGTTCCAAAAGGGTCACCCAAGCCTGAGTTCTGCATAATTTAACATCCTGGAACTTGACTTAATGCAACGCAATTTCTGTCCTTCCTTCCGCTGTAATACATTTGAATGGGCATAAAATTATATTGTGTAAACTCGCTGAGATATAATATTACCTTCTTTTTCCAGCCTAAAAATATTTCAATGTTAGATTTAAATACAATGTTTTGACAATGTGATATATTATGAATGAAATGTGCGGAAAAAAAACACTAAAATATTATAACAAAAAAATGAATTGAATTTAACGGTCGCGATGAATGTCTACATGGACCACGTGACGAAGTTGATAAATGTAAAATAAAGTCTACCAAGCAGCTGATAGGCAGTTACTCAGTAAGAGTCGTGCGCAGCCGTCGTCACCACACTCTCCGTCAGCCGTCGCCGCGCACGCTCACGCCAATGTACCATCATTGTCTACTAATTGCTGAAAAACACAACGATCTTATTTTATACAAAAATTTACCAAATTCACCAGTGAGAAAGAAATTATACTTTTTATTGGACTGATTACTAGTATATATTTATTAAAAACATGAAACATTGATAAAAATATTTAAGTTTAATTATTAACAAAATGAATTTGCGAGTCGATGTGCAGAACGACAAAAAAGTTAATTTAGAACAATACAAGTGTACAAAACCTTACAGTGGGGAAAACAATAAATCAGAAACTAAGATAAGTAAAAGATTAAAGGAATTTCTTAAGAAAACATGGTCTTTTAGATCTAAAGTTACCGTCGAACCATTTGTCATATGTTATCTTCTACCGAGTGTCCTCGCGGGTCTGGCTGTACAGAATTTGTGTTTAGAAAAATCCTGCTTAGTAAATTTGAAATATGACGAAGTTACGTGCAAACATATTATGCATGGTCAGACACAAAATTACACTCGAGAGGAAAGGAAGGTGCAAGAGATGGTGGCAGGAATGACAGCATGGAGTTTTCCATTGCAAACCGCTCTGCCAGGAATTCTCATATTCTTTGTCGGAGCATGGAGCGACCGCACTGGAAACCGAAAGGCCTTCATGGTTTTGCCCATTCTCGGAAAATTGATCTCGATTGTTGGAATAATACTCAGCACAGTTTTCTTCATGCAAGTCGGCATGGATGAAACGGCGTTGCTGGAAGGATTACCCCCGGCTTTGGCTGGGGGCCGCGTAGTGATGACCATGGCAGTGTATAGTTACATTACTGATATAACTAGTGTGTCCGAACGGACTTTCCGGTTAGGTATAGTCACTGCCATATTGACTTTGACACGGCCTATTGGTCTCGCTCTCAGTGGTATCATGATGAGACGACTGGGTTATTATGGTGTGTTTGTCACGGCTTGTGTGTGCTATTTGATTGGGTTCATATACATAACGTTGCGGCTGAAGGAGAAGACGAAGAAGAAAGTGGTAGAGTCCGATGACCCGACGCCTCTCCTGGCTCTGTTCTCGTTACAAGACGTGGTAGCAACAATGAACGTCGCAATTAGGACACGAGAGGGGTCAAAGCGCCTTCAGATAATTTTAATCATGTTTGCGTATATGTTCATCGTGGGACCTGTTTTAGGTAATTATTATTTCTTTAATCTTTTCTAATTGTATAATAATTTTAGGTATGCAAATAATAGTTCCGATGTTCGCTAAAATATAACGGAATTCAATTCTTAAACAAATATTTTTCTTAAACTACATTTTCGAGATGATATTTGGTGTTAATTTTAGAGATTCTATTAGAGTTTCATTCAATTTTTATTTCTAAAATATATTTCGTTGACAAATATTGGATTGTATAAAATTACCATTATATGTCATTTCAAACTTTTTCAATACAATATAAGTTTTTAAATAAAAAAAAATTATCCAATTAATTCTAAAAATAAGGCATTGGTTATGGAAAATAAGGCGGTGACTCCTGTGTTAGTTTATTAAATAGCTACATTCGAATAATTATAATAATATTAAAATAAATTTAACATTTCTTGTTTCTATGTATTTTAAACATGTTATTTATTACAAATTCATCATGTGACTAGCAAGTTGGTGTCAATAAATACAACGACACCATGATGGTAAATATAAAATAGATATTTGTTTTAAGAAACAATATTATTTTCAACGTTTATGTTCAAAGTAAAATTGTATTTAAGCTAATTTCGTTAAATACTCGATTTAGAAAACTGTAAATAAATTCCATGCTTATTGATATTATCATAATATTTTAAGGAATTAGTTAATATAGATAGATATACGCCATTTTTCTAAACGATAGAAAGTGTACGTGATACCACTATCACGTGTAATAAAATAATAGTCACGCGCAATAACCAAAGGATTCGATAGAAAATTTTAAAATGATCAAATGTAAAATTGATACCTCACGTAATTGTCAGATAAAGTTTATTTCCATTGTTTTCATTAGACATTACTTTATTGGGAAATATCATTTTATATAAATATCAGTGGCGCAGCGTTTATATGAACCAATCCACCAATCAACGGAAGTCGAAAGTTAATAGTAGAATTTGTTCACTATTATTTATTATTTCTGCTAATCTTTAATTAAAATGCATTCATTAATAATAGGCAATTTATTTATTTTATTTATAACGTTTCTCTTTGGGTGAAATCCACCCTCAATCACTGACATTATAATATATCATTAAAGGAATAATTAATAAACTATGAGTAAACTTTATTAGCTTTATCTATGGCTTTACAATTTACATTATTATATGCTACGGAAATATACTGATATACTTTTACACGCGTAATGTGTGCACGTTGTAATATGTAATGAGTGTTTCATGAAACATAGGTGCATTTGTCAGTTACGTACACACGTGCTCTGACCTTCATTCAACCTACTGTCCATCGAGGCTTCTTGATATCTGCATATAAATTGCCGAAATTTGTTATAAGGCTAACGCTTGAAATAACCTAAGGAAAGGTTGAAAAACTAGATATTTATAAATAAAAAAATGTACCCACTAAAATAAGAAATGTAGAGCCCAATGTCCACTACAACGTCAAAGATGCGTCAATATTGTTAGTAACTATTTGAACCATGTCGGCGCAGATACGATATTCAGTTATTAGTTTTTTCTATTCATATCTAAAATGGTAATGATGGTTATTAATTTAGTCTATTGTTCCACCACGGGTATTGTCATCACTTATAAACCGATTAATCCAAATTAAGTAGTCTAGGAGATTTAACAAAAGTAGAATGTTTTGTTAAGCAGTATACAGCAATACAAGCAATTGTTTTGACTCAAAAATCATCAAAAATATATAAATGATCAGCTTCAAAGGAAATTTCTACAAGTTCAAATTACTCGTAATTGCTCAACGTCACGCTTCTGTTATGAAATATACATATTGTTTTAATAATATGTTAAATCCGTAAACATAAACACAATTTTTGTAAGATAAGAGATGGCAACGCGTGCAACAGGGTAATGTGATTATTCATTGCTTAGATCTATTTTGGTAACTTATTTTAGTAAAATATATCAATAGAATACTGAACGTGCAATTTTATAGTAGGCCTCAGTTTCCGTTTTTTTTCTATGCAATGTTGATACGGCGATTGTGACAGAACGATAAAATTCAAATAAAATTCGCTTTTAACTGTTTCTTGGTTATGTTAGAAAACAATTTTTTAAACATAATATTTACTTTATTGTAAATTCGCAATAAAAAAAATCTGATTGTAATGTGATGGTGTCATGATAATTCAGGAAATATTCAATTTTAAATTATAAGAAAGTGGATCAACAAAACAAAACATCGAAAATACGAGTGTAGTATACGAGTGTTTAAAAATAAAAATACAAAACAATAATTTCTTGTGGATAAATCTGTATGTTTACAGTTCAATCACCGTACTCAATAAAAAAAGACGTGTTGTATTTGAAGTATGAAGCTCTACTTTTTATGCAATTACTATCGTTATTAGTTACTTTTAATTAAATAAAATGAACTCATTTTTAGCTTATTTTCTTCCTCAAATTTTGCACGAACATGTTTAAATATATACATTAAAAAAAAAATAGATACAAACAAAAATATAGGCCTTACATTGGTTTGATGTTTTCAAACAACAAAAATAAATTGAATAAAGTCTCTATGTCAATCCCCATATGAATAAAATAGAAGCTTAACAATACAAAATATATTTATTTAAAAAGTAGGTACTTATATTTGTAATTATTAATATATTTTTTATCTTTATTAACTTAATCGTAATTTTCCGCATGTTCAATAGAATTGTATCAAATCAGATAATTATGTTAATTGCGAGTTTTATTAGAAAGTTTCTCTTTTTTCAAGGTGTTTTAAATTAGATACTGTTAATTATTAAGCAAATTTACGCTAGTTTGTGTCGTTTTAGAAAAATTAAGGGAACAATGCATATTCGTATTGTAATTTAGCTTCACTTTTTATGCCATTTTGAATGAATCTTTTTTGCCAATAACACGCTTCGATAACAGTTAAGATTGACTCAAAACTTTTTTAGTAAACGGTTTTACAACGATCTTAAAATTTAAAAATAAAACACACGTCTTTAATTTTAAATTTTTAATAAAGGACACAAATTATATCTATAATGCAGTTATTGTTGCCGTAACATAAATTTGTTAAATATATTTTCACTTCGGCCAAAGTCAAGTCGATCATTCACTCCCGCAGAGTTTATTTGGGATCGCTTTGTGACATAAATATTCTAAACTACACGAAACCAAGAGCCTGTTTTGGCAAAGATAAATTCTTGTTCCCCGCGGTCCGTATTAATCACTTTTGTATAATACATTGAAATTAATCATATTTTTTATTCAAGTTCATAAAATAAGGGATTGATCGACGTAGTTATATCATCTCTATTAAAACTTGATACATTATTTTAAAAAAAGTATAACAATATAAAAATAAAACATTAACAAAACATAAGAATAAATAAACACACTTTTGAATACTAGAGCATAAGCCGGCTGTTTTGGTGAAATAATCAAAAAATAGCCAAACAATTCTAAACACTGCAGCCAAAAATCATGCGATTAGTTTTGTTTGCAGAACACCAACTTTATTTATTATTTTTCAATTAATATCATTGTACCTAGGTACTTATTTATAATTAAAACGATTTACCTGAAATTTGATATGATTGATGATTTACATGAAAGAAAATATAGGTACTAATATATGAATAATTATGGTTTTATTTGTATTTTTATTTCTTAGTCAAAATTAGTTTAATTACATCAATAACAACATTATCGTGTGATAGTTATTCGTCGTAAATTTCGTCGCATGGTGTTGTAATTTGTAGAAAAAAGTGACTCAGCATACAAGTTTAGTCATTGTTTACATTATCATTCTTTCTTATGTTTCATTAGGAAGTGATGTATCATTAATTAAATAAATATTACTATAATTTATTTGTTTATACCTATTTTTTATGTATCCGCATCAAAAACTAAAGTTTTCTCAAGGCAATACTGAAAAATACGAACGGTATAATAATAATTAATTTTACAAAATTTTTTGCTGATTACTTTAGCCACGATGGCTTCTTCTTCTTCTTGCGTTCAGCGAGATTGATAGCTGTTAAAATTAATATAAAAATGACTGTGGCAGTAAGCTACAAGTTATATATATCTGTTTAGTATTGTACTTTTAACACTGGCAAATCGATTCGCAAAAAGCTCAGTCATATATAAATGTATGCATTTTACAAATCTTCTACGGTAGATACGACCCAAATCTGCCATTATATTTTGATATGGTTTCCGGATAAGTATAAAGGTAAAAGATTTTATTCGGTTTTTAACGCGTTTATTTTAATAATTGTAATTTAGTATACAATTTTGTTTTTAGGTATTCTTCGTATTATTGTGTTTATTATAATTGTAATGTAAAAAAAATAATAATAACAATTAACAAAAGAAGTTGGCATATAACTTCTACAAATGGCACAACGTCTTAGCTTTGAAAGGCACAAAAGCTCCAAGTGACCAAATATAGTATGAGAAGGGAGACATTAGGTAAAAGAGGGTATCAAAAGTGATCTTTGCAGATTGCTGTCGCCTCCTGTGCCAACTGTGACTAATTGATGTTTCGTTTGGATAAAAGGTGAGGCGCAGATGACCTACTGGTTTACGAGGTACAAGTTCAAGTTCAGCGAGATCGACTACAGTATGTTTCTCACCTATTCAGTGCTCGTTGGTATTACTGGTAAGTGCTTTCAATTACCTATTTTGTTTAATTAATAAACAATACAGGAGTTGTTTATAAGTCAATTTAGATAATAATCAAAACAACTTAAGCTTAATAACATGCAATGAACAATGATACATATTGGCTCATATTAATAAAATATACACACAAATAACTCATTAAAATTTATTGAAGAGAAAACTAGCACATATCTATTGTCTATATTAATTGTTCATGTTTACCTCAATTAAGATTAAAACCGTGATACATGTGTTTTAGTAACTAACAAACGTTATTCTAAAATATAAAGTATATTGGGGTCTCTTAATGCTAGCAAATAGGTTTCTATGTCACATTAGTTTGGAGTATTCACATGCTCCGCCTCTCGTGTCAACAATACATTAAGCCATTTACTATCAAATAAATATTTATAAATTCCAGTAATTAGTTCCGATTGTGTTATCTAAGACGTTATTATTATGATTGTTATTTGTTTAAATATTTTGTTGTTAACTGAAACATTTCCTCTATACATATTTACCAAAATAAAAGGAACAAATAATGATTTTATTAATCCTTCATTATATCGAGTAATAAATTTTATGTGAATTATGTTGAACAGGGAAAACGCGAGAAGCAAATTTGCTTTACTATACTACGATGTTTAGTACGGCAGACCAATATTAAGAAAAATAAGTAAATAAATGTAATAAATAAATGCATTTTCATTTTATTTGGGTCGTTTTTTTTAAATAATCTCTTCTTAATTTAAAATAATAGATCCAATGATTGTTCCGTTTGATTTGCACTTTATTTTATGAGCGCAGCCAGTGTTATATTGGCTTGTGGATAGATTTCACTTGGCATGTCTTCTTTAGTATATTTTACATAAAAATAAATTTTAGGTTCTAGATTATGGAATGTTAGTAAAAATTCTTAAAAATCGCACTTTTTCTACTTTCAATAATTTAAATCGATTATACGCGTCCACATTCAACGCACTGAGATATTATATAGAATATAAGTCAATTTATTTATGTTTTATATTTGATTATCTATAAATATTTTTTTAATTTTCTTAATAGACTACCCTTATCTACTTTCATGGAAAAACTTATAATTTCGTAGTATTAGAATCGTTGTGGTTTTCGACACATTAGCAACAGAGAAGGAGTCTAAATAGGAATTTTCCGAATTGAATTTTTGGTATACCGATTACTCATTACATTTATGGTTGTAGATATTTACACTACGCTAATATTTGAACATAATTCACACAAAATATAACAAGTAACTGAAACAATAATACAAGTTGTTGAAAGAATCTTAATATTAGATTTTTATCTTTCTTGGAGATATTAAAATGATTTATTAGTTGGAAATTTTAACGATTTACATAAATAACGAATTTATATAACTGACTATTATAATAATTATATTCCCTAATTTCATTATAATCGTAATTAAAATAATGTTATTAACTAAATGGCCATAGAATACATTTAAATTAATATTTTTTAACTAACTAAATTTACGACAGTTTAAGAGTATAAATTAATTTAGATCTAGCTTCTAATCTCTCTCGAGTACTAATGTAACTTTGTAATGATGTCTGAGACTGTTCGCGAACATGCTCTAACTGATTTAAACTTATGTTAGTTTAAGAAAGAAGTTCCGAAAGCTTTGCAGACGTCGTTGTAATTTAATATAACTTTTATTAACTTTAATATATACACTAATAGAATTAATTCGACTTAGTACATAGTTTTTTTTTTTTTTGTTGAATTATTAACATGAGAAACATTCCTTTTATAAATTCCTAATTCATTCAACAGATCTAGTTTGCGATGTGAATTATGTGTTGTCTATTTGACAGTGACCTAAAGAGTCGCAGCAATTTTTAATTGTTCTTGTATATATGTATAATTCGTCATTATATTATATACATCTGGTTTTGTATTTAGTTGATCTTTGAACTATATTAACGGCTTTCAGTAAGTAGATCTACGTTACAGATATTTAGATGTGGGAATATGATTCACCCTAATTATCAAGGTCAGGTGTACACGTGTTATGCGCCACGTACGCGTATAAATGACACTTATGAAGACGAAGGAATACATGCACGTTAGAATAAGCGGCCTGGCCATAAATTTCAAAGTATTTGTGAAGCGTTCCAATGACCGGATGATAGATGTATAATACTAGTTAGAAAATACATTTAAATTTGCTTAATTTTTATTCTTTATATAATGAATTAAAGTTTATAATAGTTAAAAAATAAGTTAATAAAATCAGATTCTCAGCCTCTATATAAACAATTGAAAATCATTTTCGGCGTTTTTCACTATTCTTCTAAATACATATTATGCTTTTTTTGAAATTGCATATTAGAGTTGCATGCATTTAAATAATTTACGTAGGAACCTATGTGACTAATATTAAACCAATTAAACGTTTATTCAGGTTCATTCATAACCATATATTTATTCAGTAAGAGATGGAAGATGAAAGACAGTATTATTGGAGTGATCGCGTGTGCCAGTAGAATTGCTGCGAGCATCGTCTATGCCATGGCTCCAACAAGGACTATTTACTTCTTAGGACCTATATTGGATATGCTCAGTGCTGCTGGGGCCACATCTTTGAGGTCTATAATTACTAAACTAGTCGACGCCGATGAGATTGGTAAGTGATTTTTTATTCCTTCGTACTCGCTTTGGTAAACTCGTAAACTAGGTATAATATGCAAAATTCAATTTATTTAACGCAATATGAATTTTATGGGTTAATAATAATATTATTTTAATATATTTACAAAGAGATAAAATATTTTTCGAAATAAGTTTTGAATTGTACATTAAATCATTAAACTTAATTTTGGGTCTACTAAAACAAATTTAATACAAACAAAAAGCTTTAAGTGGCTTATGTAATAATAATAAAAATTAGTCTTTTTTGAGCACCAAATGAGAACAAAATTTAAACAAGTTATCTAAACAAGATCAATTCCGCAAGTGAGTTGCCAAAATGAGATGAAAACATTTTTGGTTGGTTTTGCAAAAATCATCCAAATGACTTCATTTATATGACTCTGAAACAAAAACTGGCCGCGCTTCTTTTGTTAACTAAGCTAATTCGGATACAAGACTAGATCACTTCATGGGCATCATGTTTGATAGTATTACCCCGTGACAGTATACTATGCCTATAATTAGAATAGAAAATGAAAACATGGATATATCATGAAGTTTCGGTAATTTTGGTAAACGTAAATGAAAAGTAAACATTATACTTATATAATTTATAGCTGCATTAAACATGATAGCTACCGTTAATGAGACGAAATTATGACTACGGACGACATTGATAAAAAGTTATTAACCTGTCAGTTTCTATTGTAGGGTACACTCGTTAAAAGATAATGTGGCAAATTGAAATTCAATTTGGTTAATAATAAATTCGAGTCTACTTTTGGAATTAAAATTGCATTGCTTGTAATATAAATTGTGTTTTTGTTGTCGGAATTGGCAACTTAAAATATTAAATTATATTTGGGAAGGTAACCTGTAAATAAAAATAAAACCTGTGCGAATTAAGTAGCGTAAAAATGTTGTTCCTTGCCTCTTTCTTCTTTAGTCCTATCTATACTGAACCCAATTCATAAAAATGTTTTTTATGGTATTATTTGTACTAATTTTGGAGTAAAAATTAAGGTTATATTCAAATTGACGAATCAGCATGGACTCAGAATGTATAATTGCAATTTTGTTTATATCGTAATAAACAAGAATTTATTTTTAGGACGTGAACTTTAACAAAACGAGTTAGGAACATAGGCATATATTTACAAGTAATTTTAAAATCTTTCCTTATGCAATTATAAATATTATTGTTTTTTTTTTCTGTGTATAAATTGACGCAGTGTCTTAAGCCTTTATAAACTGACGCAATTCTAGATACAATATGACGTTGTAAAGATTTCAGAATTGATAGTCCTTAGTTAATGATGAAATGTTTTGGGTACTGCGGCATCTCACCGCGGCCGAGATCTAATTCAAACCTTGATAATGATAAAGTAATTAAATATTTGTGACGACAAGATAAGTGTTCTTATTATAAAAGTTTTTGTTATGGAATTTAAAAAATAATAATAAGTATTTAATTATATTTGTATCTAGATAATAATACAATTCTTACGTATTTTATTATTTTCTATTATTTAATTGAATGGTATGCTTTTTACAAATGATGCTAAATAAATACCAAATTACCTTATATTTATAGTTTTATAATTATTACATTGCAATATGGACTCAAGTGTCGTATCACCTTCACTTTTATATATCTAAAAAATAACAAAATATACACACATGAAAACATATTTATTTTGTTATTATACATTGCATAAAATTTAAGGTATATTTTTATAAATACAGGATGTTCCAAGATTATATCATAGGCGGCGGCATAAGGAAAGTATTACTTCTGAACATGAGAAGAATTGAGTTCATATATTTTTGACAAGTCTGATTAATCTGCAATTGTTTTTTCGCATTTATGTCAGTTAAATCATTGAAGTAGATAAAATACTATTCAACTACTTATTTATAAATATAATGGATTATTTCTTCTACTTTCTTGGATTAGCTATAATTAAAGGGCAAATGTTATTAAGACTTAATAAACGGGCTTTTCTCTCTGTAAGAAAAATAGGTCAATCATATAATTCCGTCGATATTTTCTGTAAGTTTTTGACTGTTCATTTCGTATTCGGTGCAATATTTTCATCCAAGTTGATTTACCATTAATATATATTTATTTTTATAATAATTTCAAAATCAACCTCAATTAATTTTTATTCGAAATACATTAATCATAATGCAGTTAAAAAAATACAAATGAAGTGACCTATCTAGTCAGCTTTCGGTCTCAGTTTGGAAGTAATACATGAACTGCACGCCCATCACGTCCTTACCAAGTTGCCATAGAGAGACCTCCGACTAACATCAGGTCAAATGCAGTCTCAGGCTGGGCTTAAAAACAATTAGCTGGGTTTACATTGTATGTAATTTTTCCAGGTAAAGCAAGCTCTCTAATCAGTATATCGGAAGCACTAGTTCCTGTTATTTATTCACCAGTTTACAGCAAGGTATACCTCACCACGCTGTCAACATTCGCCGGGGCGTTCTACTTGATCAGTGCCGCTCTCGCTGTACCTGCTACTGTGATATTTATGTAAGTTTAACCTTTTTCCTACGATTACACAAACGAAAGCTACGGATAATATTACATTTTGTTTTTTATTATTACAATAATTTTTTTTTAAAATTAATCAGTGAAGTTACACACCCGAACATTATCGAACGAGCGTAAAAAACGACTTTACATTTTGCATATTTTGCAATTCCGTCTAATCAGACTCTACATAGCACTTTTAACTCGATCACATCCATATTTCTACCCCTATATGTACATAGCTTTAGGAGTAGATTTAGATCATGAAAAGTCTAGGGCATTTCCTATCGACTTAAAAGTTAAATAACGTATATGGTTATTTAATTTACATTAAAATGATATATGTAATTGTATACGAATTAAAGTTTATTACTGTTAAAAAGTATGATTTTGTTAAGCATTAGCTTTATACATGGATTTGGCTTGAAATCGATTCGTCTCTTCGCACAGTTATTGAGTTTTGAGTCATGCACATAAAATAACATTGGATTTACATTTACTTTTGTTTGTTAATGTAATACTATTATATATTTGTACTTCTAAAATTGCGATATGGATAATATATAAATATTATAAAATGTTTAGGTAGGTACTGCATAGGGTTATTTGCCTAATTTAAACGATTTAATAATTTCAGAATCGTGTTTATTTTAATTAGTTAAAAAGGTTGCAGCTTTATTGTCTTCGTAAGTACGATAGCTGCAAACCCATTAAGCCGCTGAAAGTTTTTTAAATTAGTTAAAGAGATTGTTTTTTGTGGACTGAATACTAAATTAGATTGTCAATAGTTTTAGTGCTATCAATAGTGTTGTGGTTAAGTTACCGGACTGAATCAATGTTGCCTAACAAACTACTGTACCGATATCAATTTCAACATAATAGTAAAAACTGACCTTGATGACGAAATTTAAAGTCATTGTTCGTCCAAGACTTTTTTCTTCATATTAACTAGTGCACGATTTCTATATTTATTATCAAGCCTTGAATTAACTTTTTCATTTCTATAATATACGCAATGAAGGTACCTATCTAAGTATAAATGTATAACTTGATCTACACTTCAGAAACCCTGATATATACATATATGCATATCACACGTTGTTCAAAGAATGATATAATTTGATTTGTCGATTGATCGAGCTATTGTATTCCAAAATTAATTTTATTAAGTTTGAAATATATTTAATGCATTATATCTTGATTCACACATACAAGTTGAAAATTAAAATTGTAATCTATCACCATAATTTATTCGTCTACGATATTTTTTAGTAAATTTTAAGTATCACTTCTTTCATTATTAATATTATATTTATTCTTAAAATAAAAAACCACGCAATTTAAACATATGAGACTTCTAATGATTTGCCATTTAAATGTAGACTTTTCAATTTAATAAAGCTATTTCGTTTAAAAAGGGTTTTATAAAAAGATTCACAAATAAAATATTCAGGGTACGACTGACATCGTGAATGTAAAAATAATGGCGATTTTTCCTTTTGAATTTGTAACAATGAACTCGGATTTTCATTACGTATTGAATATGTAATTTTTACATGATTGAATTAGAAATAACTATCTCTCTAACGTTCTGAGTGGACATTTAAATTTAAAATCTGTTAAGAAGAATGTATCTTTATAATTAATTCAAGATCTTTATCTAAGATGTGCATCTGTTGATCGTAGTTTATCTTAGCTTAAATAGTTGCCTATTAGTAGATTTTTAATTTCATGCAAATTTTGTAGGTACGCGCATTGTTTTATTGTTACCGGTTGAATTTTTTGGGATTTCCTTTAAAGGAATATCATTTTATCGAATGAAGGACTGAACCATTTACGAAAATTTAGTTCTGTAAGGAAACACTGATAAATTATTTAATACGAAATCTATAATAAAAACACAGATTGACTTTAAAAAGTAGCTAAGCTTTTTAGTTTGTAAGCTATGATTGATTTTGTGGAATTCGTAAGTGTATACTACATTTAATAATAATTCCAATTATAAACTAATAATTTTAAAATAAACTTATTTGTTATTTTTGTGTTTTTAGTGAAATCGAATATATTTGAGTTATTTATATCAAAATAACAAGTAAAAGAAGATACAAAAATTTGTGTAATCACATCTAACTTAGCTCATTAAATGACATAAATAGAGTTGTGTACACCGATCTGATTCGCATGGATTATATTTTATTTCACGCAAAAAGTTTATTCACATCTTCTGTATTGATAATATAATCTGAAGTATTAAATGGCTAACGAATTTTTAGATGTAATTGTTAAAAAACAAAGACGTAATTAATATAGGTAGTAAACAAGGTGTACGAATCAAATTCCATAGTAGAATCTCACACGTTCTGAAGTCGATTCTTGGAACACATTGTGCCATTTCCATGAAGAATTCTGTTATGAACGGAAATAGTAGGTAGGTACTTAGACCATTTGTTTTAATTACCTACATTCTTATCCATCTTTTATTTTAATTAATTGGAAGAGTTGGTTATTGTTGGCTTGTATTGTCAGGGATAACATACGTTATTAGTCCATCGGGCGAAAACGGTTTATTCAGTCATTTTTACTTAACTACTTATTTTCTAGCTACAATATAAGTGCTATTTTTTACTTTGTTTAAGCACTATTCGAAGAAAAAGTACACATGCTTCCATGATTATCGCACATATTTAGTTCGACATGACTTCTAACGACTTTTGACGAAAATCGTGTTTTGACGAAATTAAAACAAAGCGTGTTTATATTTTTTAAGGGATTCAAATGTATTAATATTTTTGAATCCCTTAAAAATATAAAGATAATTTATGCAAATAACAAAGGTTAAAATGAAAGGAAATGAAACTACAACTTAAATCTTAAAGCTTACAACTAACAATTAAACAGCTGTTTTTATCATTAAATGTTACTGGTATAAACTAGATATATTCTTTACAAGCTGGCTTTGTAATTTATATGAGATTTTTTATCATCAAATTTGAATATTACTGTCTTTGTCTAGCTTATGCAAAAGTCTAAAGTAGTAAAAAAAAGAAAGCTATATAAAAGAACGTAAGGAATAAATATAACGCCTAGTAAATTTATCATTTGATTAACTAACCCGAAATTACTTATATCATTTCTATTACCTTTCAGAATTATCTACGCTCTCCGCAAATCATCAGAAGATGCTACTACTCAAAATGGCGACGCTGCAGGCGAACGTGAAATTACTCGATTTTAATAGTTTAAATATTTATTCTTAAGATTTTTTTTATAACTTCGTACTATGAAATCTCAATAAAGATAAGAAAATCTATTTGTATCTTTTTTCAATTCCTTTAGTTTACATTTTACGCAATTATAGACGAATTTTTTACTGTCAGTTATATTGTATTACGTCGTTTGGTAAAACTTAGATTCGTCTATAAACGCCTTATGCATAAGCAAGCTAAAAAAAATCTTCAGAATTATTTTCTATATAATAATTTAAATACGTAATACGACTAAATAAAATGTTTAGTAATAATATAAGGCAAGCTTGATCTTTGTTTAGAAGTACCTACATACTCGAACGATTCATAAAGATATTGAAAAATTCTTAATACTCGTACTTTATGTTCCTAAATAAGTAACATAACTGCGTAAATTATACTAAAGATAAAATAACTATTTCAAAGCACTAAGTACTTATTAGATGTAATATTCATATTCTAAACAAATCTATGTTGAGTGTAGCTATAAAAACTTTGTATCCATTGAGACGTTTATGATAACCCCCGGGTTGTCTCGGCAGTCTCTACTGGTGACCTATTACCCCATTATCGTTATAAAAAGTGCTTTGCAAATACAATATTATCGTAGGATTTATTTATATTATTGCAGTCAATAATATTGATAATAAATGGATTTATTTTGGTTCATGTAGGCATTTTAATATACTATATGTAGTGTTATTATTAGTTTTAATTTAACGTGCGAAAAGGAAGGATTTTATTTATTTTTATTAGTATTTTATTGCATATCTAGATATATTGCAAGCGGAACGCCTTTAAAAAGTAGGCGATTTAATCTAGGATTGCAATAATTATATTATAATTAAGCTGAGATGAAACTTGTGATTATATAAATTCTAAAATATATAAGAGTATAAGTTTTCTTGACACCCACTGTTCCATGAGACTCGACTCAACTCGAGTAAGCAAATTCGAAGATGTAGGTTCTGGTTATTGTCGATATAGGGCGTCCCGAATGGAGAGGTCATAAAACAAAGTTTCTTATCAAATTAATAATTGTGTCACATTAATTACGGATTAGATTATTTTGCAAAATAATATTATTAAAACATTCCTATGTTTGTGAGTTCAATATTTAGTAAGATAGTAGCAATTTATTTATAATATGTAATTAGAATTTCAAAAGAATATGTGTAAAGGAAAAAAATTACAAATATTACAATGTTTAGTGGAATTTTTATATTATCATTATTGTGATATTAATGTTAAATTTAATTAATTAGTAAATAAATTAATTATTATATATTTTTTTATCAATTCAAAATTACTAATAAAATGTACACATTTGAAAATAAAACAAACTTTAAAATTAAATATTGTATTAATTATTATCATGTACAACTTTAGGTATCCATATTAAGTATATTTTGTCTCCTAAAAATAGACTAATCAGAGATGACAAACCGGCGACACACGTGGTGTTTATGTCACGTGACAAAATTATTAGCATGTATTGAGAAATATTTAAATGTCAACGGAACTTTTCGATGGTTATATGAAAAAAAATGTCACGTATGACTAAAGATTTGCCATCTCTGTGGGCTTATCACGAATTTTAGTCTGGCTTTCGAGCCGAGTTCGCTTCAAGCGATTTGTATGGAAATTTGAGCAGCGCCACCGCGCGCGGATTTGGAACTACAAAAACAATATCAACTGACAAGCTAGCCTCCGAACTCCGAACACACCAGAATGCGAGCAAATGACCTACAAATGAATGAATGAACGTCTAAACGGGATCATGGATTCAAATGACAAGCTCGCCAGCTGGCGTTCGAATAGGGATGGGCAAATGAAAAAAATATATCGATATATATCGTATCGATATTTTTAAACAATATCGATATATACTGAATAAAAAATATCGATATTTCGATATATCGATATTTTTACTACAAAGTGCAATTACCTGAAAAAATTGTTAAAAACGTGAACGTAAAAAAAATAAATACTAATTTGGAAATTATATTAATTTTATTTATTGTGAAAATATGTATTTAGCTATTATTACTACAATGAAGACTTTTAAGTATTATGAAAAAAAAAAAGAATTATTATTATAATTATTATAATTTAAATAAAAAATTAGAACAATCGTTTTTAAAGAATTTTTAATCGAACAAATAGTCATCTGATATAGACATTAAAGCACTCTTTCTTTAATATGTTCACCGGTTAACCTGCTCCTGTTATCTAGTACCGCTAAATTTACAGCCGGCGCAAGTCCTTTAGACGATACTGAGGAGGATTGACAAATCAAATATTTAAGGGCTACTTCTGAAAGAACTGGAGTGAAATGCCGACAATTTACCCAGAACTCTATCGGGTTAGACTTTCTTTCAAGGAGTGGTTGGTCTAGGTATTGTTTCAATTCATTTGGAACTCTACCCGAGCTCGGAATTTCCGCTCTATTCGTAGTGAGATTATAATAAAGTTCTTAAAAAGTATCGACTTCGATATTCAAAAATAAATATCGATTATCGATATTTCGAAATAAAAAATATCGCTAATATTTATCGATTATTTTTCGAAAAAATATCGATATTTTGATATATCGATAGTTGGTGCCCTTCCCTACGTTCGAATCACGAATCACTACGAAGTTTTGCGTGAGTTGGGTGATGAGAAATAATTAATTTAAACCATAAAAGGTGCCTTTAAATAGTATGAAATCATAAATTGTGAAGTGTAATCGTGAATATTATTCGTTTTTATTTTTTGTGCAGAGTTATTTGAGTTCCAAAATCATGTTAAGGCGAGGAACGACGCGCTCATCTCTACATTATTACTTAATTTGGTATTTGTTGTCGCAGGAAGAAATGAAGAAAGAGTTAGTAGCACATTATTAATAAAATATGTTGTTTATTGTTAAATAGAGTGGTAATCTTTAATCAATTGAATTTTTTAGTGAAACTTCATATAAATCCGGTATGAGGAGGAAGTACAACGCCGAAGAATTATCTGAAAATGAGTTTCGCAAGAGATATAGGTTAAGTAAAGATGCTTTTAATTTTTTGTGCGAACAGCTAAGAGAAAAAACGGACTTAAAAAGGAGCGAGCGTGTCAGCTTGGAGCTTAAGGTATGAATGAGAATAATTTTCACTAACACTATTACACATACAAATAATTATTACATTATTTCTTTATTGTTACAGGTTTTATGCACATTATCATTTTATGCTACTGGATCATTTCAGCATATTGTTGGTGTATCTCATAATTTAGCACAATCCACAGCGAGCAACTACATAAATGAGGTGACAACTGCAATTTTACAATTACGTGAAACTTTTATAAAGTTTCCATCAACCAAGGCAGAGAGAGACATTGTAAAACAAAAGTATGTACATTACATTTTACATTTGTATTTTTAGACATTTACTAATAATTTTTATAATACCATTATAGATTTTATGAAAAATATGGAATGCCAGGAGTTGTGGGGTGCATAGATGGTTCTCATTTCCATATATGCTCCCCAAAGAAGGATGTGGAACACTTGTACTATTGCAGAAAACATTTCTACTCATTAAATGTCCAAATGGTAATATTATATTTTAATTAACTGTGTATTATATTTATTATTATTAAGCTGTATAAATTGATATAAATTTTATTTTGTAGGTGTGTGATAGTGATGGCCGTATTTTAAATATTAACCCTAAATATGGAGGGGCGACTCATGATGCCTTCATTTGGCAAAATAGTATCTTAAATGAAACAATTCAGGAAATGCATAGAAATCATGAGATAGTTTGGTTATTGGGTAATGAATTTGAACAAACAATTGTAAATATACATCATCAATGGTAGCTATATAATTTTATGTTTTTTTAGGCGATTCTGGATATCCACAGAGACCGTGGCTTATGACTCCAATAAGACATGTGGCTGATGGCTCACCAGAAGCACATTTTTGGACAGTTA
>JAPWLS010002275.1:0-92908 GCA_028551675.1 Tineola bisselliella
TATGGAAATTCATCCCTTAATAATATAGTACTTATTTAACTAATATTGGCCAATGATTTATGATCGTGATCGTCTAGTTTAGAGTGGCAGAACCTACGTTGTGATTGTCTAATTAAATATGGACCGCTACGTTGTGTAATTTATAGAATTAAATGTTACAGTAAGAATTCATAGAAAGAGACACAGAAAATACAGTTATAGTAATCACCTGAAAATGTGCACACAAAGAGAAAACTTATAAATCAAAATTCGTAATACAAATAAGTAACTAAACATGCAACTTAGCTCTGTACCGCCGCCTCGTACACGCCGTCCTGCGGATGATCTCGAACACACTATCACTCGCGGTTAATAACATATGGGCCACGCGAATTTAATGTATAACGAATACGAGTAGTAGTACGAACCGCGCGAATTTTACGCGAAACGATTAGAACGGTACGAGCTTCTGTATTTGTTCGATAGGCACATCTGTACCAACTACGCCGAGAAGATTAGCTTCTCTTTGCTGGAAAATAAGTCATTAATAAGTATATCTACTACAACCGCTAGACCGTGTTGCTATGCGGTATTATAAATCATATTATACAATCAACAAGATTACTAGACTGAGTAAATAACTATAATAATATTGTAAAGTAATTACCGTATGATTTCGTCTGTCGAAAATTGGTACAGTCACAGATGTCATTAATTGTCCCATACCATCATCAGCTAAACTGCTTCCCTGCACGCAAAAACATGTATTATTTAAAGGTTTTCCTATAAATATATTATGAGAAGAAAAGAGCTAATATAGGTATAGGACGATATAAGAAGATACTGACCCTGCCACCAACATAAGCAGGACTCCAATGTACAGGGTGAATGTTTTGATACATGACAAGAGGCCGCGCAAGAACTTCGACTAAATGTAGAGCTTTAGGTTTGATCTCGCTATGCTCATTTATAGTAACGTGGAAACCTGAGAAATGGAAAAATTAATTACTAATAATTATCTTAGGCGCCTTGATTATTGATATAATTTAAAATCACATGAAAACAAGTTAAATATATTTTATATAGTTTCTATTACCCTTATTAGTACAAGCCATCTCCTTCATGCTGTGTCCAGCAGTAGCGTCTCCACCAACCATATAGGTGAATATTCTCACAGGCATATGAGGCCAATTCCAAGTTCTAAATACACCTTTCACACCACCAGAACCACCACCAGCCCCAATTACTGCAATAGCTTGGTTACACTGAGACCCTTGTCCGGTACGGTTATACTATTGAATAAAACAATATGTTAATATCTCCGCAGAAGCCAATATAGCACAAATTTTTATCTATTACTTACTCTTTGAAGTATCTCAAACGCGGTTGATAAAGCATCAGTAAGATTTGCTGTTCCTCCTGTCACTTCTGCTGACCATAAAGTACTTTTCAATTCACGAATTGTTTCCGGTAATGCCTGTAAAGATAAGTTTAATTAATATTCATTTGTAGCTCGAAGAGGTGTGGTCGTAACCCGCAAAACATCAATTAATGCAGAGTAAACGAGTGATATTGATATATCCATCCATATGCTAATATTGTCTAGAGAATAAGTTATCAACTATCAAGTTTCTGTAAACCTCTCTATGAACTAAACTACAATAGGATGTTGAGAACGTAATTACTTCTCTCCGTACGGGGTAGCTATTCTGTACAAGATAACGATAAACCTACTAAAATATATATGTAACAATTCGATAAATACTAAAGCGGTTTTGCTTATTAAATGCGTAAAAGTTATTGTTCCATTAATGTAAAGATAATAAATAGAACAGAGCCTTCACCTATCACGTTAAAGTTAACGCACAAAGCGAATTCAAACTGACAGATTGTCGTTTGCATGTACAGAATCGCTCGTCACGAAAGTTGGTCTACGATAAGAGAAGCACCGTGGGATTGTCACACCTGGAAGTTGCTTACGGCCACGGAACTTTTATATATGTAAACTTTATAGTCGTAGGTTAGCAGTGCCGTGATGAAATGGAGAGATGCAAAAAGAAATAACTTTACAAGTAATAATATGAGTTAAAAAAAGAATTTTTAAATAATTAATCGTTATGCTATCACACAGAATTACATACTTTTTTTTAAACTTAATAATTGAATTTAAAAATAAACTTTAGCCTTGTTGCAATAACAACGAAATCCATCGTTACAATTGAACTGGCCATTAAAAGACGCTTGTTCCAAATCCATTACCGCTAGTGTAAGTAAAGCCACACAATAGGATCGTACCGGAGGAGATCGGTATCGGTTAATGCGACCGTGGGGCACAAACATGTTCAACCTATATAATTTGACCTGGATTAAATGCCTATTTATTATAGCTAATACTCAAGTAAACATTTTTTTGAGAATGTACATACTATTCGGATATTTCGATCGTTTCGTACGGCTGGTTGCAAAAAATTAAATTAATCAAAATAATTGCGATAGTAAACCGATAGTAAAGTCTTTTAACACAGCTAAATTATATTCTCGAATTATCTCCTAGATCATTGATATTGGTAACAATTTTAAGGTAGAGAAAATAATTAGCATCTATTCGAAATATTGTTTAAAAACTTTCATCCCGAATAAGTTAGTATGAAAAGTTTCAAAAATAAAATGGGTCTAAATTGATAGATCAAATTGAAACGCACCCGAGGTTGGCACGCGATGGCTGCATTTGCAGGTCCACGGAAATCCTAATACTAATTTTGTAACACATTTATTCGTAACAACACAAATTGCGTTAATACAAAATAATCATCATCTACACGCTTTTTTATTATTTATTATTTTATTCAACAAGTACGAATTGGTATGTAAGCATAAGTATGAAATTATATCAAAATGGTGATTTTATTTCAGAAGCTAAATTGTAAAAAAATGCTAAAAGGATTTGATTACATCAAGTATGTAACGTAATAATTAGGTAAAAAATAGCTAAATAAAAATTGACTTTTTAAAAAATATTAAAAAACGCCCTATCTACAAATAACATTATATAAAAATAAAGATTTATTTTGACCGAGTATTAAATACGGGACTTCTGCGTAACAGACTAGCGGGCAAATCTGTTTTATGCTGATTACACAGGACCACAATTTTTTTCAAGCGCTGAACTCCACGCCAGATCACCTATGTATTTTCTGGGTCTTAGTTTTGTGAGATTGGCTAACCGAACTTCAGAAATATTAACAAATCAACAGTACAAACCCAATACCTCATTAGAGTTGATATGCCTGAAACTCTATAGCACTTATAATTATTATCGCATTTATTTCTGATTATTTTAATCTGATGTTTTAAAAGCATTGAGGTCAACGTAGTGGTTGGTCGTTGCAACCAAGGTTTAGTAGGTGTAGTTATAGTCACAAAGTATTAAAATGTTGGAATAAAATAATAAAAAATAAACGATATATTAAGCTGAATATTTTTAAAAATATTTTATGACGTAATAGGAATTATTAGTAAAGAAAGTATTAGAACTATTGGTAGAACGTTGTTACGATGAAATTTACAAATAATGGTCTTTAAAACAAATTCAAATAGTACAATTGACAAACAAACCTGAGCCAAAATCTTTGTAAAACAGGAATTAATTTCAGACACACTTTCGCTGTATCTATACACGTTGACAAAATCATTTGGTCCAAGTGTGTCGAGTAAAGCTGCGGCAGTCGCTGTTGCCAATCTGAAGTATGAGGAACTGAGGTCATCTGAGTCATCGAGGAGGATGACGAGATCTTTAGGTGAAGTCGCCGCTTCGACAAACCAATTTGATGAACGGAAATCGTAAAAATCACGAGCGTGGTGTGAATAGCCGTCTTCTGGCGGCCAGGACATTGCTGAAAAGATAATGCGATATTAGCCTTTTCAATTTACATTTATGTTTTTATATAATAACCTGGCATACTCAAGTATGGTCTTTGAGTAAAAACAACTGCTAATATATATTAAAGAAAAACAATGTTTAAGTCTCGCACAGATAAATATTTTGTAATAGAAAGTTCACAACATTTTAACTGTGATTTTACATTCCTAAGTAGATACTTCAATTGTTTGACATTATTAAAAGTTTCATCTTAAACGAAGAACAGAAACAAAATTGACAGTTCTAAATTCTTCTGTATAAAATCTAGCAAGATTAAGGGCTCATTAAAAACTTTTACAAACTCCTTTTGCTCGTTGTATAGAAACATTTGACAATCTGTATGATGAAACCCACCCGTCAGTTTGTAGTCATTTTTCGGCGAGAGAAGATTTATTTATTTATTAGTATGACATAATAAAGAAATATAAAAAAATAAGTATTTTCGGGTATGTGTTTTGGATGCTTGTGTTGTCCTGAATAAGGGTATCCTTAATTGGGAATTTGAAAAAAAAAAATATTGATTTTTTTTATGTATTTTAAAACTTTATTATTATTAATGTTGATATTTAATGCGAAAAACTTGAAAACATTTTTTTTCAATTAATTATAAACAATTAAAAATTGAAAAAATTTAAAAAAAAATCACGTGACTATAAACGCGCCCGATTGGCCACCATACTTGTGACGTCATAATGTTATAGCTATTTAATAACAGTACTGCGTTTATGGCTGTTACACATGACTAGACAATAATATTGAAATTGTATTGCTAAAAAACGAGTTGTTAGTTGATTTTAATTAGCTATGTGTGATAAAGGATTTATAAAGGCAAACCATTATAACATAATAACATAAAATTAAATTTTACTCTAGTCAAATACATAACCTAAAACGTAAAATTAAAATTAATCAAATTGAATTCCAATCATTAGATAAAGATACATGAATTTATTATTTTAGCACTCTAAATTATCAATAAAAATTTTTTTAATGCTATGCTTTTAAAGGTTATGATTCAGAGTCCAGTTAAAAAAATTTATTGACTTAACTCTACTTATTTAGTTTGTATATTTACATAAATAATAATTAATAACAATGATGTTAAAAAATACTTACATCAAAATGATCTTCACAACAAAAAAAAATCGATTTTGTTTTGGGATTATCACGGTGCACTACTTGAAACCATTTATTTCGACGCTTTTCATCTTGGGGAACATTTAAAAACATTTTGTCAGGAGTTGTTTTTGTTGTGTTCCTACATAATGGTACAAAACAAGAACGATAACTTTTGAGATTCGACATTTCAATACAAACTTATGTATTCAACAATGACAACAGAATTGAATATTTCAAAATACTTATTATGTCAGTGTCAACTGTAATGAGTGAAAACTAACATTATGACGTCACACGTGGTCGGGTGTATTCGGGAGTTGTCGGCGTGTCTTCGGTATCGGATTCAAAAATTAATTTTCATTTTAAAATAACTTTTGAATTATTGCAAAAAAAAATAAAATAAAAATAGTTTTGTTATAAAACTTATATATGATCTTTCCATTTATCACAAAAAAAAAAAAAATTCTATAAATATAAGTTAATTAAATTTATTATATAAGCAATCACATTGATACATTGTTTTAAAAGCGATATTAAATCTTTGGTTGATAAATTGGTTTTTGTTTTTAGGAACAGTTATTTAGTCTAAAAGTGTATGTTCTCTTTAATAGGTTTGTACAAAAAACAAAAGTAAAGCGCTTCAATTAATGCTAAATATTGAATTAGTTTAGTTACTTTAGATAATTGATCAAATCAATTGATTTTTTATTCAAATAATTATTTATTGTATAGTGGAAAAAAAGATATATTTTTTTAAATTTAATTATTATATATAGGTGTCGTGACAAAAATGTTCAGTGTTGACCTATTAGGAAAATTTTCTTTAACGATCCATTTAAAGAAGCCTAATTGGTAAACTTGGTTCATTGGGCAGCCGAGATTGCTTTCTGCGTGGTCCGATGGCTGGGAAAAATTAATGGTTTATGTTAGCTGTATAATATAGCGTCTTACAGAATTAAGAGATTTACGTAAAAAGATTTATTGTTACGTAGTTTATTGTTATAGGGAATAATCGTGAAGCAAAATGGTTTTATATAATCATAATTTTCAATGAAGCACACATAAGGGTAATTTGAATGTTGGCAATTTAAACATAACAATTTTGCGTACGCTACGAGCATCTAGTAAATGGCTTCTGTCCACTAATAGGCAGAAATACGTCAATCTGTCCATAAATCATTCACCCCCCTACCCACGAGTCTCGCGTGGCCCAAAAGGGGGGCCCCCACCCTACCCTCATGTCAACAATATATTCCGTGTCATTATTTAGGGGTAATACGGGTAGAAGGTTCGTCGCGTCGGCATCGTCGGCATCGTTGGTCGGGGATTACTAAAATGGAGCATAATTTAAATGAACATCAATTTAATTCAATCTTGTTCTGTAAAATTTTTAATAATATTATCAAATTCTGTTAATTAATGTTTTGATATATTGTGTTGGATATAATCACTGTGAAAATGGTTTGGAAGTGATATGGATAATCGAAAATAATAGCCCACATGCCAATACTTCTTTATAATTATATATTTTAACTTTTACGATCTTGTGATATTATATATTCTAACGATGAGCAAGTGCACGACTTTAGTGTCTATGCTAATAAACGATTTTCATTTCATTCATTCATTTCATTTCATTTCAATAACGAATTTATACGGATTATCACTTTCATTTTAACTATTATATTTTGAAATATATTGAAGGTAGTATACCGGATAGTCTTTTTAATTAGTAATAACAAATATTTGTATATATAAATTATAGCATTTTTTACTACAGAAATGATGTTTCTAACAATACAATAGTAGACATACCTTCAACGTTGATATACGGCGGCATTAACACTGCACTATAGCTGGTATTAACAGCTATATGATCGAAATGTCTGCTCGGGACCAACTGCAACCTCCTGGCCTTGGCTGCTAAGGTACCATCCCCAGAATGTACGTTGAGCCATCGTGCGTCATAGTACGTGCCAGGAACACCGTCACTGCCACCGTTGCTGGATGACAAAGCTGCTGCTTCAGCCGAATCCATTATACGCTTTAACAAAAAGAAAAGAATCATGTAAAAAAATAGATTTAATTTTGAGTCACTGCATTTATTTTAACTTAACAAATGCCGTAATGGTACAATAGGCATTTAAGTAATTATTTTCGAATCTAGGTTTTGGATTAAAAATAAATTTCAAAGATTTGTTAAATCACGATTGTAACTCGAATAAATATTTTTTTAATTAGTTGAATCAATGATCGCGAATAATCTCAGACATCATATAATAAATATATTAATATGTATTCCAAAATGTTGATTTATTTTATCTAGATCGCAAAACAATATAAACCAACTATGAATATTAAAACAAGGCCTACTTAGACCAACAACATAGGCCTAAAATACTCGAAATAAACATTATTTTTTTAGAAATAAATCTTAGTTTATTTAAGGACGTGATATAATTAATGTAAAAACTTTATCATATCGACCACGATGGCTGAAATATTTCGGAACGTCGATAATAAGCCACTCAAAAGTATTTAAAACTAGTTAATATTTGCTAAGAATTTTAGTCATGCAGATTTTCTTATAAACTGAATTTGCACGCATAACATCATAAACTGTGCCATATCCTTAATAAAAAGTATTTTCCGACTTTCCTTTTACATTCCGTAATAACTGCGATGCATCCGTTACACAAAGACGTACCTGCTGATTCTTGAATACGATACGATTTAGTTATCATTTTTCATTTGTCAAAATTTGATGTATTATTTTTAGTATTTAAGTAATTGTTAATGACGACATTGACGACGTAGGTTAGTTTTTGCACAATTGGGATTTAGAAGATAATTGTCGGTTTTAATTAGAACATATTTAGAATAAGAAATTTGGTTGATTTTCTTTGAAACAGAGGTGATAAAAGACTTGTCAGAGGTCTGGTAAGGGCAGTTGGCAGCTGGGAGTGAGGCAGTTTTTAACAATTATGTAGTTATTGAGAAGTTCTTCGGTAGCTGGAAGGCAGTTGCTACTGAATTGTTGAGTGAATTGAAGTAGTGGTTTTTAGCAGCATAGGTCACGCACAAGGATCCACTGGAACGGATCGTTCATCGTGAACAAGCAATGCTTATTACATTTGAATGTTATAATTATAAAGTATTGTTCTTTCTCAATTTGAATTTGAATTTATGTTGATTAAAATATTTTATTTAAACTTTTTAAATTCTGAAGATTTTTTATTATATGTATATTACATTTAGCATAGACTTATGTATGAGTATGTAATAGGACCTTACTTCTATTTCTTTTGGATGATATTTGATAGTAATAAAATCATACATGAGTCAAATCAACTCACTGCGACAATCTAGTTTTAGTTTATTATTGACTCAAACATTTCAATATAAATATCAATTTTATTTCGATTCTAATTTAATATAGAACAAGAATATTCCTGAGGGTAGAAAGAATACTTTGACGGCGCGCTTGGAATGAAGAGGGAATAAAAATGTATCTACCTTTTTATTTGTTAAGGATTTACTTCATCTAGGCTGCTACGTACAAGTTTGTTCTGTTTGCATTTAATACATTTGTTATGCGGTTTTCTTTCTACTTATAATTAAAATTAAGCCAACGTTTACGTTCTACTTTTTATTTGAATTTTAGAAGGAAATTAGTTATTATTAAAATAACTCAGTTGGGTGAAATTTTAAATATTTCTTTGTATTTTTCATCGAGTTAAGCCACTAGGAATAAACGGGGTTTAAAATATATATATGTAGTAGGTACTTTGATTAATTTTATAGTTGCAGGTTCTTCAACTGTCTCGATAAACGAATTCTATAATACTATTTTTTTATATTAATATAAAGGTATATATAATAATATTGTTGTGCGTCATTCATAAATATAAATGTTTGGGGATAACGCCTTCTTTAAGTGATCTCCTATAGTTAAGGATCTGCAGACCGTAATCGTAACGCACCTGCTTTCTTCCCCCACGCCCTTCTCCCCGCCCCGGCCTCCTGCCGCAGTTTACCCCATTTCTTTCCAAACTTCTCTCTAAGGTTCATAGACATTTCAAAACCACGATTCTGTCAATTGTTATTGCTTTAATTCGAGTCAAATTTTTCTTCTTTTGAAGACTACAACAATGAGAAGTGATGTCAACTTTGTCTGTTTTATATTGCCTTTTGTTTGTGTTTTGTTATTATATTTTTAACAAAGACAAAATAAATGTCTGTTATTAAAATGCGAGACATTAATTTAAAGTATACCGTTTTTTAGAGTTCTAAAAGTTACGACATTAGCATTGTTACGTTTAAACCCTATAAAAAATAATTATTCAGGCTGATTTTGGGGCTACATTTTTACTTAATTGCCATACATTTTTGCGAAGAACCTTAATAAATAACTTTACCCAAATCGTTACCTCGGAACATTGGACTCTTTGTGATAAGCATTTTTAAACGAAAAAGGTCTCCATCTTAAGTTTATTGAACTGACGACGTTCTGTTTGACTTCGTCATCAGACGAGAGTTTCGTCTTTATCTTGAGCATTTAATCTCGTTTATTTAGTCTCGCCCCCGCAATACAACTTTACTCTTAGCTACTTCCGCCAGATTATAGGTACAATATGTCTAGAAAATCTACATCATAAACAATAATAACAGACTAGAATTTAATACTAAAAAAAAAACGAAAACACATCCATTTTAACATATTTACAAAATAAAAAATCCCCTAAATGTGTGTACTTTACATCTGGCAACACTAGAAAGGGCGCACCCTTACTGCGTTCCAAATATTACTTACTATCTTTTCTATTTGGTGAAGGCAGGTGACTCCCAAATGTCGTGATCTTATCTTCAATCGATAGCGATGCTAACCTTAGGAAATACGAGACTTTCGTATCAAATATTCATTTATTTTTATTATAAACCTATTTTTAATCTTATACATTGCTATGATATGCACAGAGAGTAATTATAAAGCTACTAAGATTTTATAATATCCTTTTATACTTTTACAATTTCGATATACATTTTGGTACTATATATTAGGAGTGCCTGTATTTTTGGGAACAGTTTCAATTGTAACAATACATAGAATAGTCAACTACTCGGCTACAAAAATAAATAGGCAATCGTATTTTAAGGAGTATTCCTTGATCTTTTCCGCTATTCATAACTCTTCTACCACGGAGTTACTAAAGAAAGAAGATAACAATTTAAAAACGTCTTTGAGCACTCGGGAAATTAATAGCAAGGATAGCGTGTTACTTAGAGTGTCGTGAGCGTTGTTTTTAAGAAAAATACTCGTCGTCTACATTTCGCACTTAATGAAACTGTAACAGAAACAAAATAAAGGAACTAAATATTTACGAGAATACTTAATTGCAACTCCACAGTTTTGTTGACCCGGAGTTACATTTTAACTTTTTATTTTCAATTGTCACCTCATTGTATTTTTTAATCTCAAACGCTGAATAATTCCTATGCAATCATAATATTTTGATTAATATCCTAATATTGAGCATAGAGTATATATTAACCAAGAGAACGGTAAAGTTATTTCTTTAAAAGAAAAACACATATACTTGCACTATACCTACATAATAAAGACTCTAGTTAGTAATATTTTAGACGAGAAAGGGAAGTAGTATGGTGTAGTTCTCTATAGTGTAAATACAAGTGCGCTGGGTGGAGTTGAAAGCACTGGGGCGGCATAAGTTTTAATTACTTGGCGTCGCGTCGGCCACCGCAGAGAGGCTCGGAGGACGCTCGCGAGGTGACTTGATCACTGATAAACACGAATTAGGTTACGTGTTCATTTAAAATCTTCTTTTTAGGCTATTTACACTTGTGATGCACACCTGCATGCTAGCATAGTGAAGGCCGCGTCTAACTGCAAATTTTTATCTATTCTGTTAGTACCGGGCGAAGTTAGTTAAGTTAGGCTAGTTTAAATAATTCAATAATTTTATTAACTTAACACTTCAAATATTTTAAATTGATTTTATTTCAGTATTATTGGAATAAATAGTCAGGTTAATAAACATTTATGTAACACTTATTAACATAAACGTTTTGTATAAATATGTAATTAAAATTACGAATATAAAATACAACGATTTCTGGCAACAAGCCAATTAAATAACAATCCGTTTATAATTTTATAAGCCCCCACAACTTAATTGGCGGAAACGTTATAATGTGATTAAACGCGCCCAAATAATTTATAACATGTGAAATAACAATGTGTGAATTAATTCCAGTATGCGATTGGAAGTTAATTTAATTAATGTAATTCATTAATAATTAATTTTGTTTATTATTCCAATAGAAGCCCTCCGGCTTTAGTGAAGCAAATGTTTTAGTCTTTGAGTTTAGCATGAGCATCAGGAATAATTTTTTCATGAAGAAAATATATATTCATTGTAAAATGTTGCACAAAAAGACGACTAACTAATTTAATTACCATTTGATATCTGGAGGTTATTTTTAAATTGTATATTTTGCCGGCTTAAGCAGGCATTAGGCAGGGAGTATTCCTCTAGTTAATATTATTTTATTAACCAATCATACTTCTTCAAATGTCTATACGTAAAAATAGTTTTAAAAATAACAAAATGAACATGCCGTAATGATGCTCGTAAATTATCGCTAATGGTTTGAAAGCCGCGCCATTAATTTCATCAGATACAAACATATCTATGAACTTTCGCGAGATAACTGCTATCATTGTCTGTTTGAATACAAAACAGAAATATTACTTCATATTTGTTTATATTCTAATAAGACTAATCGATAGAATATTCCACTCGTATTTAGAGACACCTAGATTTTTAAAACATACCATTTTAAATAATGTTTAGCAGCAAATATTCCTTAGGTATTGTGCGAATCTAAATTTAAAAATATAATATACACACAAATGGCTAATACGGCAGATGCACACGTTTTAATACGACACATTATAATATCAGAATAAACACTATAAATTATAATATAACACCTATATGAATAGAATAACTTAGTAATTTAGAATAAAATAGATCAGTTCAGTCGAAACAAGATATTATTTATGTTCATTCAAAGTGACTATTGTCAACAGTAAGTGAGGCAAATAATGATGAATAGGTAGATATATTTTAAAGAGAAACAAACTTCTGACGGGTTTCACCTTAACTTGGTCCCAACTACGTATCCTTTTAAGCAAGCAGAATGATTTATATTTAGAAAAGTGATGGCTCCTCAAGACTTTGTACTTTAGTCAAGAAGAAACTTTCACTTTAATGTGGTTTGGACAAATTTCACTTGCACTAAAATATCTTCTGACGAAACTTCAAGTCACTTACGAAGTTGGAGGTCAAGAACTTACTCGTAATTTCTGCTTGGCCCTTCTGAGAAGCCCTTCCTTCGGGAGAGTTATTTTTGTCTTCTATGTTGGTAGAGGTCGCTCTGTCAAGACCTTTCTCGATCAGATTGCTTATAAAATCTCACACGCAATCTCCGCCTGCGATAGAGGCACCTGAGTTCGTAGTAGTAGCTACAGACGTTTATATTATTAAATTAAATAAAAATAAATAAACAAATAACATATAAGTATATAAATTTAATTAAAACACAAAATTCAAAAAAAAAATTACTGAATGCTTATCAAGTCGTCGTAGTCCGTAATGAAAATCCAATTTCATTAGAGTATTGTGCTTAAATTTCTTGGTAGAAGTCAAAAACATACTTTGTTATAAATAAGTAATCAGCGATTTTTCTATATTTAGAATTCAATTAGCGCTTTGCTTATCATATTATTAAAAAGCCATTTGTTTTATGAACTGTTCATATTAAATTTTAAGTATATCTTTTTTTTTAATTTTCTACATGTGGACATGCATTTATAGAGTCGTATAAAAAGTTATTTCATAATTTTTTAATAATCGTTCTCTATTCCAACTTGGCGATTGAAATTCAAGATAAAATGTAAGAAGACTTGCTTATGATTGAATGCGAACCACTGATCATTCAGTATTCAATGAATAAGGAATTACTATTGAAAACCTTCTCTACCCAGATGGAGGAATTCTGTGCTTACTCAAGCGATCTTAGTTTTCTGAAGGCTTCCACAGTTTTAAAGAGATGACTCAACCTTTAGGGCTGTCATAGGTGAACATTAATATTAATTTTATATACAAACGCGTACAATTATTGTCTTCACATTGTATTTCTGTTGATAATTAAGAACAGATGTCAAAAAAGTTTTATAAAATAAAGATAAATCAAGAATTGCCTGAATACAATCTACCTATATATGAGTTTTTGTGTGACAATCAAAATGATTTGAAGTTAACAAAGTTTGAAATTTATCACATGCTCCGAAAACGTAATTAAATTACGCACGTCAAGCGAAAGGTTAATTCGTAACAATTCGTGGGCGATTTTATTTTTATCTTTTGATATTTATTAAACATTTTATTTTTCAAAATATTTAATGTATTTTTTGGTATAACGGAATTAAATAAGAGTGGCAGCCTTACGTAAAACCACCGACACTTCAGGCAAACAAGCCCTCGGGGCCATTAAAGCGGTTCTGAGAGCTGATTATTTGTCATTTTTCATTGGCCGCTAATGCCCTAGGACAAAAGCGGATGATATCGATCATCGAGCGGAGATCGACTCCGCTAATTGCCTACGATTGTCCCATTTTAAGCGTTACCAACGTTGATTTTTATTTCTTTTTTCTACTTTTGATTTGCTTAAAAGATTTTATGCGTTTTTGATTATATATTTATGAAACGGATATAAATAGTTGTGACAATATAAATTAATACTTTTATAAAGAAGTAATTATACAATATAAGTAGCTGTATAACAATAACATAAGTTGCTGAGTGAATGTAAGCTGTTAATAATAGCTTAAAATATATGCTACTTAAAACCAAAGGCAGAAATCCTTACGGAGGCGGTTCTTTCATAAACAGGCTCAATAGACAAATGACAAAGATTACTTCGGGTGGTCCGCAATATCCGTGTGAATTTATTACGTAGTACGACGCGTCCTACGCCTCTGAATGTCGGGATCACCCCTGACACAGCCGGATTACAAAGAGCAAGGAAAATATGGAGAAAAAATGTGATGAAAGTAAAAGTTTAAAAGCACTCATTACCTTGTATTATTTAAATCTACATGAAACTGCAAACAAAAAGATCGACTATATACTTCTACCAAACTGCTTGCAAGAGTCATCTCCTCTATCCCGGCTTGATAATATTTAGATTAACAGGACTCCTCGTGTATAATTCAGTGCCACCCTGGGATGACATAATAGGGTACTAAATAACCATTATTTACACTTTAAATCTCCTATGAAGCAAAATGCAAAGTTTGTAAAATGTAAATTGTTCAGTATAATCTTGTTATAACGTTAACAAGTAGGAAGCTCTGAGCGTACATGGTGCGGTTGGCAGAGATACTTGTGACATAATGCAATCAGAATGCCGCGATGAACATGCGGTTAGCTTAGCTATTACTAATATCCGAATGTAGTTGAGCGTTGAATACACATCACTGAACACGGCTGAATGCCTTTTAACAATGTGGTATTATATTGTAAATATGTATGTTGATATTTTGATTTGATTTAGTTGTTTCATTTATTCGGATATTATGATCTTTTATAGGTTTAATGAAACTTGATAAATATGTGCTTTAATTTTGACTTCTTTGGAATTTGACGATGAATTAATCGAACGAAGGCATTATTTATGTGCTGTCAAAATAATTGTTCCACTTAATCACAATTCTATAGAAGTAGTACGGTTATTATAATAAAGGTTCGAGAATCGATTTGTCCTCAACACGAACTGAATTGAATCATGATAGACTGTTGAACGTAACTAATGTGAAATTCTAGAAGGCTCTGACTCAGCACATCTATGAGTTGAAAAAAATCTAACAACGCTTGGGCGGGGCTTTGGGAGCGATTTGCGCAACACACACATGCTTATGCGTAAAAACGTAAAATTTTGTTGTTAAAGAATATGGATTTTTTGTTTCATTAATTTTGTTGTAATATAAAAAAAAATACAATGTGCCAAGACTTATTCTCTTAGTTTAATTCATATGTGGGTTTTAGATAATAAATTATATATCTATGTTTGGGTAATAAATTAACAGCCTATGTTTTTGCCATCATTACGCTTACTGTTCCAGTGTCTGTGGTCTCCTTCATTGAATGGCTAGCTGCTTGAAAATGTCTAATAGCATTAGGTTACACAATAAAGAATCGTTATTGTTATTATTTCAACGGCTTTATGCGACCTTTAATGGGTTATCTATATTATTATATTGGAATATTTTTTTAAGCTGTTTCCATGTAGGCAGCATTACCCCAACCTCAAGCAAATGTAAATGTTGGGTTACGCGTCGAAGCTAAATGAACTTTAAGATTAGTAAGTCTGTGACGCACGTCACTATATCACACCTATTTCTGTTGATTAATTAATGTACATACATATGATACAAATAAAGTATATTTAATTAATTAAATGAAAAATGGTTTTGGTTATAAGTTATTGTACATTTATTTATTTATTAAAGTAATAATAATACATAGCAAAACAATATTGGACAATAATAAAACAAGATTTGTGATTCACTGCCCAATAGGTTATATTATTATTTTTGAGGCGATGACATTAGTACCGCAGTAGAGGACCGAATTGTAAATGCAAATTTAAACTCGAATATTACTTAGTTATGAGAGAATTGTTTATGAAATTAGTTAAGTTAGGTATCAGGGAAGCATAGTAAAATAGATTTTGATATGAGGGCAGGATTCCGGTCATTGATCTTTACCCTTCGTCCTACGTTCTCGCCCACGCGCTTGTGCCGCCAAAAGTAAAGTCTAGGAAATCTATTCAAAATGCAAAAACTAAATCTAAGTATGTTTTAGTAAAATAAAACTGTGACTTATAAACCATTATTTTGGACATCTACAAACATGGCTTCATGCGGCTACTAGATATCAGATTTTTTTGGTTATTTTAATCCGACATTTTGAGAACATTGTAGTCTGATATGCCGAGGTTCGATTATTACTCGCAATAAATATTTAATTCAAAATACTTATTTATAAATATTTTTTAATTTAATTATATTTATTTCGGTTCTGGGTCTTATGCTTGTCCCGCTATAATAGTTATATTCTGTGTATTCGAATTTGGGGTCAGGAAATTTTACGTGTACCTAGGTATGTGCATATGTTATATAAACTGGTCGCAGTTTTACTCCACAATAGGCCGCATAAATCTTAAACCAGGTATTAAAATAATGTTTATTTAATTGCTAGATAAAGTTAAATAACAATTGTATCTCTAAAAGGATTAAGATATTATTTAAATAAAAAACGAGAATAATTTGTTCGTAATTTAAAAGTGGGATTTGTTAGTGCTAAATAAAAGCTTCATTTTGAATATTACGGAACTTCTATCTTCATTATTTTACATGTTAGTTAATGAGGAACATTTGACTGGAAATTAAACAAGATATCAATGTAATGAGATAAAGCCCACTTTCCACAATGCTCCTCTTCATATTGCCACACGTATTCTGCGTTGAAACTACGACTTTAAACAGTGAACATACACCCTTACCTAATATAAACGAGTATAAAAATTACTAATTCAAATAATTAATTAAAAATATAGTTCATGACAGTAGTGAAACATTTTATGTTTTATAGTAAAGATAAGTTTTGACGTAGTTATGTTTCCGCTTTATTTACTTGGTAAATGTAGAGTATTTTGGGATTTAGCTAAAATATTTTTATTTATATTATTGGGTTATATTTTTAACTCAGTATTTATAAAAAAAGCACACACGTACTTATAAATATATTTGTGAGGATAGGTTAGCGATTTCATAGATTTTAAAGTGTTTTATATGTTAAAAAATAATTTGAATAAGTGAAACAATTCTTTGTTTCTACAACAAACTTTGTCAGAATAGTTGTAGAAATTTGGTGCGCTTACTCCTTTTTCATCAAATAAATTGAAAATTGTTATGCTATCTTACTGGTTTTATATTTAAGAAAATACTATTTTCATTAAAACTAATGTCGTAAAAGCGTGAAAAGTGTTAACTGCGTTGTAGAATCGCTAATTGCATTTAAAGAGCAAAGACTTCTCCGGCGGATCGTTTCGAATAAACAACTATTCTTGTCTTTTTTAAAGTCATTGTTAGGATAATTTTTAAAAGCATAATAAAATAACTATCCGAATTAAATTACAAAATTAAAATCAATAGTTATTATAATAATATATTTAAAAGCAGTAAAACAATATACTATCGCGTTTATTTTTGTTTATTTCAATCTGATATTTAGATTGAAATACAATACAATGAAATAATGGCAATTTAATTTCCTTTTAATAAACTACTGAGATAAATATACTATATTATAGCAAAGGCTAGCAAAGATGTTATTACAGTCGCATATATCAGTCAAACGGACTAATGCGGTTCCGTCAATCAATAGTACCTATTGTGATACGACGTGTTTCTCTATTTAAATTGATTTATTTTATATATCAAAGTATTTTAGCTCTTGTATTATACCTTATCTAATTTATGTTGCATGAGAAATATAACTGACATATATTTAATTCAATACAATAAATTGTTATTCTTCTTCATTGTAGTTAAAGGAAATGCGGATTCAGCAAATATCGTATTTGAGAACTTTATTTATACTAACATAAATGAGTTTTGTGATTTGTTACTAGTGTTAGCGCTGTGTTTGGACTGCGAACTGCTAAATCATGCATGGTTTGCTCGACTAAATAATGTACACGTTCCGTTTATATTAACAGTTGAGAGCTTTCATAATTCCGCACACGAAAATGTGGTTAGTCTTCTTCGTCATTTTCAGGTTTTCAATTAGATACTGTACATTCTATATTTAAATTTTAACATCATGTATTTTCATTTGTTTTAATTTAATTTGTAATTTAAATGATGTTAGCATCTCGTAGAGTTATTGTTTTTGATTATTAAATAGAAATTATTATAGTGAAACTCAAAACAAATTACTGCAGCGATCAATATACTATACATAAAGCAGAACAACTTTGATTCCCAACGGTATTCGAGATATTAGATGTAAATAATGAAAAAGAACATAAATTGTTAGATTGGTGAATATCCATAAACATTGAATTTAGATTGGTGCGTGCCGCAAAGCGATCGCATATTGCAGGCGTCCCGGAGCGCCATCAGAATATTGAATAAGTAGCCTAAGAGTCTTATCTATCCCTTTCTTAACCTCGAGAGGCTATAAGCGCGAGGGAGATAGACTTACGTCTCAAGCGAATCAATAAAGTCCACTCAGAGTAGTATGCAGTATATGGGTCACGGTGCACTCGAGATATAACATTTAATAACTAAGTACTAATAAATACGCACAACGACAGATATTACAAGAAATCCGCTAGAGTTCCATCGGGGAAACGCCCCTGTTCTGATTTCTATGCACGTCTGAATTCCAATTTCTATAGCCCTATCTGTATTTATGTAATCTTGATGTCCGATACGACAGTTTCAATCTTTTCTTCTCGTATTGAAAATGATTTATCACATTTTTATTATGTATTTATTATTGAATGCAAAATGTGGTTGCTACTTTTACAATAACGGTTTGGTAAATATAATACTTATTGTATTTGTTGAAAAATCCATTTAAATTAAAATAGAACACTTGTAAATGACAACAATGAAGACATTTTATAAGATAAATATAATTTAACTCAGTCAGTGAAATTAAATAGTATTATTTTCACTACGAACTTGAATGACAATTTAATTAATGTAACATGTAGAGAATTAGAATACAGAGGGTCCGTCGGCATTCGGGTTGAGTTTAATCGCGTGGCCTGCTAGTTCTCCCAGGTTTCTTGTCCCGAACATCTGGCGTTTAGCAATTTGCTGATGGCTGCTCTGAGGCCGAGAAAGTGCAGTGATCTACTTCCTTCCCACTCTTGCCCCCACTACAACTACTACTTCCAATTCGAACCACACTTTCGTGGCACTTCTCCAGAATTTTGATAGTTCTTTGTAATGAATGTCGCTTATTATTTTTAACTAAAGTAAGTGATTCTTGAGCGTTTGACTTGATTAAAATATAGTGATACTATATATTCTTAATTTGACCCAATGTTTCGGTAGGTTTGCAGTCATAGTAGCCACTATAGCGGCAAACCTATCGAAACATAGGATTTTAGTTGATTTAAGAGTACATTGAAGTATAAGTTAATTTACATGAATGTCAGTTGAATAAAAAAAGAGAAAAGTTTTTGTCAGACCTCGAGAACTGAAAAGCTTTATTTTAAAACTTTAGTTTATTAAATCAGATTTCAGCGAAAACAAGCTTAGTTGTCGGACTTTATTCTACGCTGAGAATAAATTAAAAACACTAGAAGTAGTTTTCCTGGCGCTGTTAAACGTTAACAGTTTTTAATAGATAAAATATCATAAAAGAAGATATTTTACATAAATATTATAAATCATATCAACTATATGCTACAAATAAATCATTAGGTTAATGATAGTTAAAATAAATTAATTATACAAGTATTATTTAAAGTAATTTCTACTTCCATAGCGTAGAACATTCGGAGGAACTCCTAACATTTCGTAGAACGGGAGATTCGTAGCGCAACGTAGCTAGCATTCTATGAGTATCTAGGGGCTTTATTCTTGCATCTAAATCAATATTATAAAGCAGAAAAACTTATCAGTTTGGACTCATTAATCTCGGGAATTATCGGTTTGATTTTAAAATTATTTTTGCGTTAGATAGCCTGTTTATTGAGGCAGGTTCTAATAGACAGTATAACATCATGACGTAATAAATTATAGGCATAGTACGTCAAAATAATGCTAGTTTTAAATATATATTTTTTTCTAGATATAAATCATTAAACAATATTTTGAGTTATTATTGTTATAAATGGGGTAAAAACAAGAATAGAGCTACCAATGATGTCATAGTGAGCTAGGCGCGGGTTGCAGCGTGTCGACAATTTTGTGAAGTGAATTCTGAAGTGGCTGAAATAGTTTGCATTACAATCTCAGTTTCTCAAAGTTTCTTAAGTTGTTCATTGATGATGACTACGTGAATTGGAGATCTAGGTTGTTGACTTTTACTTCATTGATTTTTGCGTCTGTAACTGTATGTATTTAAGATGTAGACAATTTTGCTATATTGATAAATAAATTAAGAATGTGTTTGTGCCTTACGTGTGGCGCTCTATGGAAATATATAAAATTTAATTTATAAACGTACAAATCGACTAAAATAGATTCATAGTCAATGTTAATCAACTACATTAAATATATGAAGTATTGCTATAAAATATAATAGTTTTTGAACTTTATGGTTTATGGATAATACGATAATTGAAGTCATAATATATAGTACAGTAAATAATAGTAGCATTAATTTATTAATTAGTTAAACGCTTGTAGTGGAGGTAGCTGCCCTCTTCACAGTCCTGCACTATTGAAATTCAGGTTAGGGCTTAGTGTATATTTAAAGTAAATTGAACGTCCCTCATGTCCTCTATGTCCTCATGTCTTACACAGAACCATGTAGATATATGTATATGAATGTGAAAAGGAACGTTTCCATTAACAAACC
Organism: Tineola bisselliella; assembly: GCA_028551675.1. NCBI lineage: Eukaryota > Metazoa > Arthropoda > Insecta > Lepidoptera > Tineidae > Tineola > Tineola bisselliella. The sequence continues at coordinate 20,713 of JAPWLS010002275.1, forward strand.
ATTAGAAACATAAAACATGTTTTAGTCTAATTTCAAGGTTAACAAAAAACATAATTAGAAATATGGGGGTTCCGTAATTGAGGGCACAAAAGCGGCTGATGAATACGAGTCAACGACATTAATCAAATATACCCAAATCAATCCATCCACTTTGACAAATTCAGGTTAATGTAACACGCCAATAAAGTATCAAATAACATCACATCATATGTGTTATATGATATTGTATATTAGTATTTTATTAATTAACTACGATCACAATGTTCTTCTTTAGTTAAAATCAAATCCGTTATCTGAGTGAGAAAGATAATTCTATTAAACAATCGCTTTCATAAACTTGAAGTTGGTACAACTTTAATATAATACGGATTTCATTTTCCTTGTCACAGAATAACCGTTAAAGAGGGCAGTGTTCGTAGTGAACGGGTCGGGTGACGAAGCCGTGAGAGTAGGGGCGATGGGGTCATCACCCCACGGCCACTGTTTACTTTATATTATATTATTATGATTTATTGCTCAATCGATGCGCCACACCGCCGCCGGGCATACGATGCCTGTCGTAATTTCGCACCAGAATTTTGCTACGTTAGATAAAGGAATTTGTGCCACTCTACAAAGCAGTTACCTACCTCCCTTTGATGTGCCAAAGATGTTTGTTACTTTGATAATCTATTATATTTACATAGCGATTGTGTTTAAACGAATATGAATATTGTGGCTGAACTACAACAGAAAGTTTCAAAGTATGTCAAGGTAACTTTGCTTATTCAACTCTCATATCTCTCTTTTCATGATACGTGAGCATTTATATACAAAAACACTTTTAAAATGTTAATTTATATTCAGTCATTATATGCCAGTTGCGTGACTCATCTTGCTACGTCATCGGGTGACGTGTTCATTCCTACGCACGAGCTCGAAGTGTGTAGTCTATAGTACAACTAAAGTGCAGAGTTCCAATTTACGTGTAAAGTGCAGTATTAGTTCATGGAGAATGAATGCTTTCATTGTAGAGGGAGGGCTGCTCTCGGTTTATCCTCTTTGACTACCTAAACACTCCACCCATGTGAGTAGAAAATTTACATTATGAAAGAGGTTTGGAGAGCGCCGCAGATTAAATTAAAATTTCACCAATGCTCGTACATCTTAGAATTTATGAACAGGTATACGATTTAAACAAGCATTTAAGAAGTTGGCGGATTTGCATAATCTTACGTTACAAACACTGCGTTTAAACGTTTTAAACGTAAAACGTAATTCTTTTGTAAAACTTAATTAACTTTTTCAAGGATGAAACGAAGAAAAACGTTTCGTATGACATTGAACCGTCTTCATGATGGGATTGCTAGGCGGCCGAACAAATCACAAAACATTCGAGTCCCTCCGGTTAATTGATTCCTGTAGGCCTTCATTAAAGGGGAGGGGTGCGAATCAACAAAAACGAAGTTTTACGGAAAGGAGAATGTCGGAGTTCGGACAAAAACCGCAAATGACATTCCGGAGGTGGCGTCGGATCGAATAATTACGCGACGCGGGCGGCTCACGACATCTACTCGGAAATATTACCGCGCTAAATGAGTTTCCCGACGTGGCTCAAACACCAAATGTTATTTACCTACAATTTATATTCGTCTGTGAAAGAATACCTATCGTAAATAACAGTATTCAAACACAATTACAATAACACAAAACATTTTAACATCTAAATATATTTATGTATAACGAGAGTGTGATCTGTCAATCTGGACGGTACATTCATCTCTTTAAACAGGTATAGCGGAGGGGACTATTGTCTGCAGACATTCGTTTTTAGTAGCAATATCACTCCAGCTTAACGGCTATGTACATATAGATGTATAATATACTATAAATGGTTTGTATGGCTCGGCAGACAAACGCCCTTCCCTTAAATGATAAAATTGTAACAATACGCTCAACGGGAATTAACTTCTGTTAGAATATCAATATCTGCCGGCAACTGGGACGCAGATAGAAAGTGTTGCCAACTTATAGTCTTTATCGACTATCGCAGAGCATGTTAAATACTCGAATGGAATAATATTAGTTCGCAGTTTGAAACTACGACCATTTTACATCGAGGTAACTCTTTACATATATATTTATCATCTCTTTCTATCTAATTGATTGAAGGACATTTAGAAAAGGATGCAAAACTCAAATATTGAAATTGCATAAGACAGTTTCGAAAGCAGACAGTTCTACTAGTTTCCTATGCCAAAGAATTCTAATATCTGAGAGCTTGGCAACTTGCAAAGATGCAGCGCGTATAGAAATAAAGAAAAAAATACGGCCAACTTCCTTCATGACTGGCGCGCGATCGTTGTGGCCTCCTATCGAGAAACCCCACACATACCAATATGGTAATGCCCCAGCCTCACTTCACTTGACTCTTGACTACTATACGTATCTTATTATGTAAGTTCTGAACTAAAAAGCACTGTTTCGTATATTTTTAAAGTTAAATAGAATAACTATTTTACATATTATTGTACAGACATTTGAATGCAAGAAATATGCGACTGTCTCTGTGGCGTAGTGGCAGAGTGTCAGAGTGGTACCCAAAGGCCCTGAGTTCGATTTCCGGTCGAAACAAATAGTTATTAATAAATATACCTGTATTATGCTGAGAAGTAGATATATAGGTCTAAATGTTTATTATATGTTTGTGTAGTCCACTAGACCACTTACCACTAGACTGAGGCCAGGGAATTGTATATGCATGCATATTATATACGTAACATATATTAGTAAACTATAATACTTTAAATGTCGGATGTTATTAAGAAGTGAAGTGCCTTTCTCTTTTAGCAAAGGGGTGTAGGAAGCGTTTAGTATCATCGTATCGCAGATAACAACACTCGAGTCTACACTTAGTAACATAGACAAAGGACCATGCTCTGTGTTTTTCTCCCCATCTCACTCACCTTCCAATTTGTTTTTCCTCATAAAAAACTCTTGTTTATCTTTGATTTTTTATATTACCAGTTTTAATTGTGTTTACACTAGGCTAACAAATTGGGTTGGCGAAGATTTTTTAGCTGCGTTTTTCATTTTATTTTAAATTTGTATTTTTCTTCTCAAATATAAAATCAAACATTACTTACCATCACAGCATTAATTTTGAAATCCATATGGTTCTTAACTTCCGCTGCTAATTCTCTCACTAAGAGCAGACCGTCTTTACGCGCGACTTCAACGTTCTCCTCGCGATATTTCTGCAAATATTAATAAGTGCTTAGTTTTATGAGTTAATGAGTGGGACAATGAAGGCAAACTAGTTGGCAGGAAACAATCAAACAGTTTGGCCTCAAAACACAGGTTTGAATGGCTACAATAATCCCGTAAATGTGGGGCGGATGACAACGCTATGTACTTAGCCACAGTGTCGGCATTGCTAAATTTATTGCTTTCACAAGCACAGATAAACATTGGCAGGCATGTAGCGTTCGCATAATTTGCGAAAATGACAACAATCGAGTCGCATTCGCGGTACATTACACGTTGAGTTATTGGATACAAAATGGCGTCGGTGAGAACTGTCAAATTTAAAAATGGAACGAACACGTCCGGAGTTTGTCGGATGCTGGCTGCCAAATTATTGTTATTCGGTGGAAGCACCCACCGCCTCGGGTTCTTGTTATTGAATTTTGGATTGCGGCGAACGTCGCCTTTGTTATGCTATCAAAGTAGACAAAGACATAATTCGAACACAAATTTTAAAACTTAATGGCATTACGTCTGAGAGAAATCCTTTTCATATTTTGCCGCAATATCGTCTGAAATTTCAAAGAATGAGCTTAATAAATTTATAATAGAAGGGGTGACTAAAAGTGAAGCGCTCATAGGGAAGGCCTGAGTTTATAAAGGGACGAGAAAACATTTTTCACGGCAAAACAGCTGCCGTTCACTCAATAAAGTTCGTTTTAAGGGCACCTTCGACCGCGGGTGAAAAATGGCAGCGAACGGTAAGCACAGAGACGTTTCACTCGTTCGGAGACGACCCACAACGGCTCAGCTCCCGTCCCATTGCTATATTCTTGAATGCCTCTCACGACACCGATTTTATTGGCGATCCCAAAAGTTTCTTTGCAAACTACAAACCTTACCTAATTGTACACGACTGTTTAATAAATTGTCAACTACTTTCTGTCACATACAATTTCTTTTACTATCCCATTGTTTGAAAAGTTTTCGTTTCAACTTCTGCTCTTTCACAAGATGTTTCAAAACAAATGGTTCTTTTCAGTTCATCGTCTACATTTCTACATTTAGTAATAAAGAAATATTAACCTTAAAAAATATATTCCTTACAATTGAGGCATATAATATCAACCCTGGTAATCACCAAACAATTTTCTAAACTTCCATATATTTTTGATAATAGATTTAATGACCTTTGAAAAACACGGTTGAATGCGTAAATCAACATCGAGTATTAGACGGCGAAGTTTGCTCACACAGTCCAAATAAATTTAATAACGACAAATTATGTATGTAAATTTATTTAAATTAGATGTTTTAACCCGAACGTTCTCGCGTACTCGTATTTATACTAGGCGAACCATTTTAGCGTTTTAAAAAAAATACATAATACAAATTATTCGAGTAAATTGGTATAGTCAGTTTTATGTAATCTTTTTATTTTATTTAAAAATAATTTCCGAAAACAACCTGAAATATATTAATTACTACTGTACTCAATCTAGTAATATGAAAGAAAATTATATAACGATAAAGGTCAATGGCCTGTGGCGGATGCAACTGAGAAAGGTGTCATGCGGGCTGCCTTAAAATTATAGAACACATTTGCGTCGGCAAACAATGCTGCATATATAGCACTGCGCATTCTGCATTGACACGATGTCAATATTGTTATTGTTATAACGGGTCTTATATTTAGTACGTAAACGTTTATTGCGTCTAGAATAATTTGAAATTAGAACACAATGATATTAAAGAAAGAGTCACAATTAAAAAAAAACTTTTCTTGCTGTCGCCGCTACAGGTGATCATGACGCGACCTGATCCTGTGACGAGCTTCATAATTTTGACATATTCTTTACCTCTATCATTTAAGTACATCGAACCTATGACTTTTAGATATTTGAGTTATATCAGTTTCTGTGATTTTATTATTATTACTACATGATATTTTTTAGATTATTTTTAATTTTATGATACTTGATTAACATTGCATGCTGAGGTCATCTTTTTTTAAGACCCGACATTTCAATGACTTGGACTTCATCGTTAAAATGATGTAATTGCTTGTTGACTCGAAATAAATAAATTGAAAATGTTAAGGGATAATTGTGAAGATGTTATTATTGGGTCTTCCAGGCGAAAAAATATTATAAATTGCTATTAAGGATAAATAATAATAAATTTCTTGACATTTACTGCCTAGTCTCAATCAGACCGGGATGAATGCCCTGGTCCTTCTAGCTACCCTGCCCGCGGGGACACATTGCTTAACAGGCACCAAAATTCAATTAAGCAAGTTAATTTAATCCGCTTTGTAAGTCAACATCCCCTCCCTTACACCTCGGGCTTTAGTCAACGTTATTGCATAAAAAAAGCATTAGACATATTTTATAGTTATAAATTGGAGCGCACAAATTCTAACGTCAAATTAAATATACTTATGCCTGTACTATGAAAAACTTCGATACAATATCACGATGTACACCTATTTATTAAACATATAATATATAATAATTATTATATACCAATACGAACAATGACAAGGCAAACTAAACCGAACTAAACTGGATCTGAAATAAATATTATTTTTTATAACATATATATGTTTATATATGTAGGTAGTTAAACAATAAGCATGTAAATTACGAGCAAAAATGCTGGGTCATAATCTACTGGCCGGAGATCTATTGGCTAAAATTTCTTGTTGTACGGGATTTGGCACTCCCATCGCATTTGTGCGTTCCTGGCACAAGAGAACTCCATTTTCTAGCAAAAAACATGCATTATATAACCATCATTGTAGTTATACATTTGTATACAATTTTCAGACTTAATTTTATTACTGCAAAGTTCAGATCTGTATTTGTATAGCAAGTAGTGTTTTTCATATAAACGAAAGGGTAGAGCGGAGCTTTGGTCCTCTCTACCTTAGTTCGCCTCCGTCACCCTCCTACGTTTGAAGAGTGGTCGGCGTGCGCCCGCCTGGAAAAACGGGGAGGATTCAATGACCATGCTTTCCAACCTTTGATCTAACCGCTCGGTGGACAGGTCGATGGCTTGGGATATTTTTAATTTCTGCTTTAGATAATATTTTTTAATAATACAAGTTTGTATATAACACAGTTATTCCACTGACTTCAGCTTCCCGTGTAAAATACTAATGATTTAGGTAAGGAAAAGCTCAGATTAATTTGTGAATATAACAAGCGCCCAAACTTTAGGTGATTCAATCCATAGCTCATTAATTAAAAATGTGTTACTAATGAAAAGTTTTGGACGAGAAATTTTGTCTGCGAATCTCGGGCGGAGGAATCTCGACATTTCTTATTATTAAATTCTTCTCGGAATGTTTCTTGAACGAGATGACGTTTCATTTCTTATAAAACTTAAGTAATACGAGAATATAAGTTTTTACATTATTTCCAAGTTTCAAAGTTTAATGTGAATTTTTATTGAAACTTTACACCGCGTTAAGTGAAATCTTTACATATTTTTATATCAGAATTTAGTCTTAAGGACTAGTTAATTAGTTATTTTTTAGTAATAAAAATTAATCATCAAAGAAGAGACGATAGACCTATATTAAAAGGGAAATAATTGTAATATCTCTTAACAAGAGTGTGGTCCGGCATAGTGAAGGTTAACGTCAGGCGGAGTACGATTAAAGTTAGGCTATTATATAAAAAAATATCAATAATATTGTAGGAATAATCCTTAGTATTCAAGCGACTTTTCTAAACCACAGCCACTACTTGAGTTTAAATTATTCACGCTTTTATATTGCCTAGATATCTAGAACCTTGAAGTAAAATGTAGACTTTCAATTTAGGTATAGTTAGATAACATAATATTTATTTTTAGCTTGAGACACACCTGTGTTTTTATTTCCGATATGCATTATATAAAAATGCTGATATATTTATACCGTTTGAATATTAAGGATATTCATGTAACCTATGTCCTTATATGAAAAATGGCATATTTCACTAAAAATATATACCTATATTCAAATTCTATGTTATGTTAGTTATGACTATCTATTTTATTTATTAATTAAACTGTATTGTAAGTACATCATACCTTTTATCATGTAGATTGAGAAGCACTGGTTTTTTTTTTAAATATTAGCCGAGCATATGACTGGACCACCTTTACTATGCCGGTTTGGGGAGACGAATAACTGCGTAAATTAACAGGGCACACTTGTCTAGTCATCCCGGCTAATTCCAAGCTGTTCTCGAGATGCGACTAGGTCACTTCACAGGTGTTCCGCTTAAAAGTGGTATGACTACCCGGGGCTGCATACTGGGCTAATAACCATCACCAGTCTGCCTACCCCTCTTTGTACCTATATTAAACTATAGGCGTTCATTTCTAGGGTGAATATATTTCTAAACATACTGCGCTGTTATGAAATATATAATACCTATACTAACTTTATTTTAAAATCTTTGCAACTAATCATATTTAGGTATAGGTAACTAATAATAAATAAATGAATTTGAATTTATTAAAATGTTACAATATTTTTCATCTCTACTTACTTTTAAAAACATAATGACAATTGGAAACTTTCGCCACAAAATATGATCGTGATTCATACATAATCAACTCACTGATTTGATCAATAAATTGCTATAAGTGATAAGCCCAACCCAAACTAATGAAATAATAAAATACATTAAAGATAATATACCCGTATTATTATCTATTTGAGGAGGTGGTGTTATCAGTAGGGATCGACGGGTTGCCCCGATCAGGGACGTTAAACTAATATTGAAGAAGTTCGCGATAGGAAAGTTCCCCCTACGAAACATTATATTGCTTTCGGCTTCGCGTTCTCCGCAGAATTTTGATTGTTTTATTATTACACAATGCCTAATAAAATATATATCATATTTCCTTAGATTTATCAATAATGTGTTTGTTTAAATTAAATAAGAAGCTGTTTTTTCTAATTTTTATTTATATTCATAAATTAATCATCATAATTAATAGAAATGCGCTGAATATGAGTTTAATAATAAATTTATTATGATTAATTCAATTAATTAAGTATCGCAGCCATACTAGTTATGAGGAACCATTGTTCGCTGCAAAGCTTTCGAAAGATCAGATAAAATTAATTTGCTTTGTACTTACCATAAATTTCGACAGAGATTCTAAAAATATATTTATTAACTTGAATTATCATTCATATTAACGGATTTAAATGAAAATCGTCTTTTGACTTATATCACTAGAGTTATATAATAACAAAAGACATTGTTTCTTGAACATAGTCTTGCTGAGAAGATAGCAATATCCGAAGACTAAAGCGTGTATTTCAAGTAGAAGCTCTTTTGAAGCACAGAAGGCCGCACAACTATAAAGTGCCGGCCCACGAGACGTCGACACTTCTCTTCGTCGAACAAAAACTGTGGTACACCCCTTCCATCGGCTTTCACCACAAAGGCTACTCAATTCTACAGCTATTGAGATAGAGTTATGATGCAATACAATTACTTGGTAATTAAAAAGCCATTTTATATAAATTTCACTCAGTAATTATTTGTTTCAGAAATCATAATATTTTTTTTAAATAATTTTGTATATAATTCTCTAGTATTGTGATTTTAAAACGTTATACTTAGTCCGTGACAACATTTCACGCGTAAGTGCTACTACGAGTACATTTGTGAGTTTGTAAAAGTTTGTGATGGATGGTGGCATTCATTTCGACGTAGGTGATATGATGTCAGTTACTTAGACAGCGCGGTTTCTCTCTACATGCTCTCCGTGCTCCAAGAGTTTCCTCCCTGACTTATCAACCGAAATGACAGCTTCCTTCCGTTCTGAGAGGTTTACTTATGAGTACGCTGACTTAAATATTAATCCCTTAAGACTTAAATGTGGTTTGTTTTGGTTTTATGTAGAAGCATTTGGAATTTATTTTCTTTATATGGTTACTATCGCGCTTGTTTTGTTTTATTCAGCCATTTAGTGAAATGCGATAGAAGCCAGATTAAACTCAGACCTCACATATTTATTCGTATTTATCTTAATTATTATTTGAATTGTAACACTTTAATTAGTACTAAAATCTATATAAGATCTATTTTATTGCTTGTGTTAACATTTTATAAGTGCTCGAAATAAATAGTTAAGTATTGTTATAGAAGAAGAATAGTAGGTATCTGTATAGTAATTTTAAGTTGCTACATCGAGACAATATTCGGCACCTTTGTGTTATATTATATGACACTCGTACGAGCATATTAACCTCTTTTACTTTCCGACTTGAAATGTGACATCATTACTTCGTTGTCTCGTTTCAGAAACACATTTTAGCTTTTTATGTTTCACCATAATATTCTTCTAAGAACAGCGAGATTTTTTAAACCCCCTTTTCGTTTTACCAGTTTTCTAAATATAATACTATTTAGAGCGACAAATTAAGGGTACCTATATCTCGTATAATATTGACAAAACGCCGACACAAATACATAAATTTTAAATACCTACATGACCCATTTCAAAACGAAACAGATCCGATTTGTGAAGCCCTATTCTATTTTATATTTCCAAGTAACAAAACTGAAATGATTTTAATTGAGAGTGATCAGCTAAAATTATCCCTCATATTGCAGTAAGCAGAGTTAATTAATTGAAGTTTAGAAATTGTCTACGCACTGTGAGCGAGTGGGTATCTCGAGACAAGCGGGGGTTCGGTCCGACACGTATCTGGGTCGCGGAACCCCGCCCCTAGCCGGAGAGCGGGTGAGCTTAGCCTGGGAACTCTGCGGGTTTCTCATTGCGTTTTTGTCCGCGGGCGTCCGACCGGCAATGCTAGTTTACCACGCTTTCGAACACACTCTGAAGTGAGTGAAGAAGTGTGAAAAAAATTGAGAGCGTGTTTTAAAAGAACTTGTTCATGTTTGAACGTGATTAATTAACACTTACGTTTTGTATTTGATTCATTTTGGTGAAATGTCTGCCAAACTCCCATAAATCAACGCCAAATTTTAACGCCCAATTTTTTACTCTGAAACAAAATAAAAATAATTTTACTTAAATGTAAATAGAAGAGCCTATTTCCCTGGGATTTTTGCTAATAGTTTTTTATGTGAAGCGATTGTCGTCGACCTCCATAATCCGAAAGGAGTACCTGCCCTAATAGGTAAGGTTGAGTATTGGATTAGTAACCTACCCAATGTCAGCCATTCAAACCGCTCTTTACGGCTTCTGACTTTGTTTAAAGGACTGATCGGCAATTGGGAGCGACGAATTAAAGTGATTTTCTAAAAGCCTTCCTTAAGTTTCAATAGTATTACGTTGACATTTTAAAATAACCTTTTGGGATAAAAGTAAAAACGAGGTTTATGAAATAATTGGATTGGTCAGATTACATGTGCCATTCAAAACCCCGAACGAAATAATGATTAATTAATTTATTCCGAATTAAACGAAATGAGTTTCACAAAATAATTTAATTAAATCTCGTAATAAAAGATAAGCATTAGGGAAAATGTGCTTTGTCACCGAAATGAGAAGAGATTTAGCCTAAATCGTGTTTTTAATATTTTTCATAACTCTGTTAAAGGAAGTAAATGTGATTGGTAGAAGCAGGTTAAGCATATTTTCCGTGCCACTGGTCACCCCTTATTTCACCCGAATTCGTTCTACGAGGTATAAAAATGTGCAAAAGTAAAAATATTCTCGCAATAAAATGTTACATTTTATATGAAATAATACAATAATCATTTCATAATACTGTGTATATATTATTATTCAATTGTTATATAACAATGCGGCTTACTATCGGCATTATTTTAATTAACGTTTCGAAAGCATTGCAGCTATCTTGCAGTATAGGAGGTAAAAAATGGCTACAATTATGTTTAAATACTTTATAATCTTGAATATATGTATATTTAATATATACATATATAATCTTGAATATACCCATCCCTTTAACCTTACTAGTAAGGGTTGAATAGTTTTTATGACAAGAAATTGAAATGAATATTTGAGGTAGATTTAATTAATTTAAAAAAAACAATGATAAATTTGTTCATTTAAAAAAAATACTACCAACACCACAGTCTCACAGCGACCACAGTTGTTGATTTAAATTATTCAGAATAAACGCGGTACTAAGTAAGCCCTTTGATCTATAATTTGTACTTTGTTTAACACTAAACTAGAGTAATGTAGGTAACTCACCTTGTAAATTGTTAGTGTTTTTTTAATAGAAATTTAATAATACAAGTGATAATTAAATAAAATCACGTTAAATAATTGAATTAAAAAGTACTCGTATAAATTTTATTCAATTAATAAAACGATACTATAATATCAAATTCATGAAACTTAATAAACGAGGCTCTATTTAATATTGTTTATATAAATTTCCTTATCATTTAGTGAGTAATAGAATTATTTGGTATGCTTGATGGAATTTTAGCTACTACTTATGAGTTACGCGAGGAATTTACTCTCTCGAGGGAATTCCAAGATATACTAAAAAACATAACGGGAAATTATACGCCGATGTATCTAGCGTTTATATTGGCTCATTTATAATATTACTAGTTTTTTGATTGTGATTTCAAAATAATTAAATATTATAGAATAAATACTAAAAACAGTTTTAGTAACGTTTCTAAGTACAATTTTGATTTAATATCAATAATTATTTAAAAACTCAATAGTTTAATCTCATGCTGTCTTATTTTAAGTGGAGACAATTGCTGAAACCAAGTAGAAGTCACCTTAGAACCCAGGTTAAAAAGTGGTGTTACTATTCTGGGTGACCCACTATCAGGCTATGTGCTGTGGTGCTGAATAATCACGGACTATTATTATAGTGTTGGTTTTCATTTAAAATTATAACTAATAAATAATTAGACACATAGAAACAATGTCAAACTATTTTATCGATGTTTTTGTTCTATAAATAAAACTAAATTTGAAAAATTCTATTTATTATAAAGATCTCCATTCATATTTTAGTAGAGTATCATAAAGCAACTGGTTTATTTTTGAAATAGTCTTTTAAAATTTCAGTATTACAGTTGTTGGCGTTCTGAACTTTGACCTGTGTGTCAGAGCCTTAAAATATACAATGTCCAACGGCTGGTGTTTCAAACAGTTTTCTTTTTCAAAAGCTAATGTTTTAGAAAAAAATAACCAAATATATTTAATATATTACGTGCAGTACAAAACGAAGATAAATCGAAAATTGGCATTTTGCCAATGATACTGAATCGTTGTATATGCTAGAAATTATTATATAACAAAATTGTAGTCCACATAACAACATTTTATATTCAATTAAAACATTATTATAAAATCTTTCAGTAGTGAATATTATGAACAGTACCGTTGTTTTATATTTAAATTTAAAAGATTTCATGCGGTTTACGCTTCAAGAGTTTTTTCGATTGTTGGAATTTGAGTTTATTTTCTAATTTTGCTGTTACCTGAATGTATGTACCTAATCGTAGTTTACACTAATTATAAAACTCGTTCTAAACACATAGCGAAAAGTATATTACACTTAATTATACTACGAGTTCGTAGCATGGACAGCGTAGCATGTAGCATTTTTCGTAGCTATTATTAAGAGTTTTAATAGAGATAGTATAATTAAATTGTATGTAAATTAATTAGGCTTTCTGTTTATTTTATTATTAACATAATCGATTTTACTGTAGATAGATATATAAAATGTATTTTTAAAAGAAAACTATAAAATAAGGAAACTCATTGGAATGTTTATTTCTCAACGCAAGAAAATAGTTGGCGTTTAATATTGGATTAGATTTTTCCCAGTAGAATTTAATACTGTTGACAATGGAGTAACATATATAAAAAAATATATATAGAAAATAGATGTTATGCGATTTTTATGTTACAAATTTGTAAAGATTACTTATTAAAATTGAAATTAATTAATTTAAAATACATTCAATGTTAACAAAATTAATTAAGCGTTTTAGATACGTTTAATTAAGATTTTATTATATCATAGTCATGGATTTTCAGAGCTGAATAGGACCATATGTGGTAATAGTATAATAATTTGGTTAGTAATATAAGTGGACTTAACAGAGACGCTATTTTAATGTTTAATGAAGTAGTCTAATCCCTTTTGGAGATAAATTTTAAAGTTTACAAAATATAGGACAGCCTTTGTGAGTGAGCCGTCCTCTCGTATTTTATTAATCATCTGTGTGTAGACCACGATGCGGAGAGTGCCGGCCGGCTCGCCTTACGTAAGCTTCAGCAGCCTCCGCTAGTACTACGAGATACCCTCCTCCCCCCACTCGCCCTCTTCCCGCGCTAGATCAATACCGGAGCCGGGCGCCTTTGACATGTGCCCCGCGTGCCGCTCCGCAAATATTTACGTTGTGGAAACAGATCATAAGTTTCATTTGACTGTTTGTACATAAAAAAATGTTTTAATTGACATGAGTTTTTTTCTCTTTCGACTCTCTCTTCCCCTCGTTTCGAGCGAAAGTTGCCCGTTGTGGGGCGATGCTAATGGCTGACGTAAACGGGTTACGTTCGCGTTTACGTTACGTTTTAGAGGGTTACGTACGTACAAGGTTATATTGAACAAAATGTAATAAATATGGTGAGCTTAGATATTGACTAATTTTGCTGCAATAAAATGTTAACACCATTGCTTATTGAATTAGTTTAGTATTGTAGAAAATAAATTTTGATAATACAATTAATTTATGTCTATATAATTATGTCCCTGCTCATATAGATTTATATTAGCAGTACTCTTAACTAAAACATGCATCCTCATGTCTCATACACTCAAGAAATGGATACAGTCGAAGCGAAAGTGATATATAGAAAGAAGTCACTGGCGCTTAATGATCTATGCCTACCACAGAAAGGACCGACGTGAGCTATGCCATGAGCTAACCATTCCACTTAACCGTCCGTTGTCCGTTGTTGAAAGTTTGGTTTCATAACCAACTATTAAAAACTACATAATACATACAGCGATATATTCAATTCATTATATTTGTGTTTAGTATACCTACAAAATCAAGAATCATGCCAAATATAATGTAAAAATGGAAGTCGTGAACGACTATAATTTCTTGAGTTCCGTAATAATCGTGAACATAATGACATTTTCGTTCGTAACAACGCCTGAGAGAAATTGAAGTTCAATTTATCACGGATTGATCCAACCGCAGAACTCCTCGACTGTCATTTGGAGAAGTTTTTCGTTCGGCAAATCGCAGCGCTCGCAGCCTCGACGTGTCATTACTGATATTTTCTTACAAAGAATTTTCAACTTCGAAATGGAATCGTTGGAATTATCTACTTTATTATTTTTGTAAAATGTAAGGTAGGTATATAATTTTTTTACTTTTAATTATGTTAAAATAAAAGCTCTAATTTTATAAAAGCTTAAATTAAATAGCCGTCTATCCCGTTAAGTGGAAGCCTGAATGGAGTTCTTTAGAAGTTTCTATTTCAGTCTCAAAATGTGTTATAACTGATAATCGTAATAACAGTAAGAAAATACTCATATACTTGTATTTCAAAGACTTTATAGGGTCTTAAAAAACGTCAGAGCATAAAGTCTCTTTCGCCGTTTTCATGTCAAATAAGAACGGCAGTAAACGATAAAGATAATAAGTGCTTTTTACGAGGGAAAAATCCTTGAAACAAAAAATGTAGATAATAGGATAACAGAAAATTGTGAGGAGATATTTGCAACAGGTGTAGCTTCTTGAGATTAATGTTTGTTGAAAAAGCAGCTGTACATACCTACATGAAAAAAGGACTTGGTTGCGTTTCGCGATGTTTTTGAAAGAAGAAGCTAGATTAATCAGACGAGTAGGCAGACTAATCTCATGGTAATTGTGCCAAAGGTATATAGGTGCTATAGGTTAACACTCGATATCATCAAACCTATCTGTGATGTTAGTAGGTATTGCGGCTTAGTCATTGACATCACTCATGTTTAGACATCTAGTAGTATGTAGTTGCATATTCTAAAGTAATATATACAAATAATAATAATAATAAACATCCGCACTGCTAGAGATGACTAAATTAATCTACTAATTGCACAAGTTATTCCCGCTATCCATGCGTACGAAATAATAGACGCTTTGGTTCCAGCATTTTAAGGCTATATGTAATATGTACTTTAACGGTACTGCTTCCATATATTAGAATAATATAATTGACTTGTGGACAAAATGTTTATAGAGCACAAATCTAATGTAAGATTACTTACTACCCACATTTTACACTGCATCTAAGCTTAAGATGCATAATTGAATACAATTTGGCTTATCATTAATGTGAGAACATTATAAAGGACATCCTGATGAAGCGTTTTTGTAATTTAGATTTTCACATTTTTGGCGCCAAAACGACGATACTCACGTGGTGTCATGACTAAACTCATTCCAATGTAAAAACTGTTAATTTAAAGTTTAAAAGCATAATTAAAAAGAGAAACATGGTTTTCTGTTGGAATTTTACAGAAAATATGTGTAATTGATGGAATCTATAGATATTTCTCATGGTTGTGGTTTTGCAACTTACTCGTTATGTGGTATGTCTTCGAGTTGGTTGGCGAGACTCATGGCCACCAGCATGGCGAGCAGCAGCAGACGGCCACCGCGCCCGGCTCGCGGCATACTCGCGGCACTCATGTCAGCATCAACACTGCACCGATCATGTCACAATCCTCACTATACTAACACAGCACTTAAATAACAACAGTCGTAGTCGATTTCCCTCCTGTTTATACTACACTTAATCCAAATCTAAAGTGTCTCTCATCGTAGCGAGGTAACAGCCTTAGTTTGTGCGGAAATGTCGAAATACCGTGGTTGTAAATCGCGAGCGAAGTCGGAGCGTACGCTGAACGACACGGTGCGCGCCGCTGAATCGCGAGGTATGATGCGCGCCGTCGCGACCGTTACCCTTCACCCCCCCATACACCGCCGCAGTGCCGCTGCGCGCGAATCATACGCCCAATAACGCAGCTACTACTTACTACTGAGATTTATTAGCTCATGCATAAGGTGAAAGCTCAGCATCCCTTGGAAATGTAATCATAAACCCTCAGAAATAGCCTCTTAGTTCATTCAGCCGGAATAGCCTCAGCGATGTTAGATACTAGGCCATCCAGCAGGTAACCGTGGTCGTAGAGGGATTATCAGGTCGGTGTCGGTAGTGCTGGGTTGCCACGCACATGCGTGGGCATGCCGCCAGGAAATCCTTTATTGATTCCCGCGCTCCCGCTTTTTAAGGAATGTCGCCGGCGTTGTTGCCGCCAAAATTCCGCCCCGTCGCCATTTTAATTAGGGCTAAGCGGATCACCGTGCGCTAGGCGGATTGTTTTCATTTTAAATAACACACTTTCAGAAGCTGTATTTGGATCCCTACTTATAAAAAGTTAGATTTATTTCATTATTTTGTGTTTGAAAGTAGAATTATTTTAGGGGTGGTTAATTATACAACGAACAAAATTTGAAATATTTTTATTTTTCCAAGACAGTTCCAGGATGTTAACATTTGTGTTAACGAAAACTACATAATATCGTTTCATGAATACAAAACATTATAAGTATAAAATCTCATATAACATTGTCAATGTACATTTATAAAACTAAATTAAATAAAAGTATACATAAATAAGTATAAATGATTGATAAAAATGGAAAATAATATAATATTAATAGTAAGTTTACAGTGTATACATACATAGGCAGTTAGAAAACACGAGTAAATGTACCTAATGTAAAAATAGTTTTTCGACACTAAGTCATATAAAATGTATCTAAAAATAAAACTATAAAAGTAATACAGATACGAAAAATATGTTTGAACTAAAACTATATTTACAGATTTAGTATAATTATATATAAATTAATATAGCTAATAAGTACTTTGCACATTTTTATATATTGAGGTCATTTATTGTAGTTAATAAAAGAGATTTAAATTAATCATCCACAAGGTTCATATTAATATAACTTTCGACTCCGAATAATAAGCCACGATCCATAAATGCAGTCTTGACGAATTACTATAATTATGTAAATAAGACAAAAGAAAATCACAATACCAACAGAAGTCTAGATAATCTCATAAATAGCTAACTTAACTTAAAATCCGCTTAAATAATTTGTACAAATGCTCTTGAAAATTATCCACAAGGTGCCTATATTGTAAATAAAACATACGAATAATAAATAATAATTACATAAACATATTTTGACCACAGTCTTTAAGAAGTAAGTAAATGTCTTTACATAGGAACACAATGCTGAATTGTAATACAAGAGATATTTGGTCTTTATAGTAGGTATATGGTTTGTAATTTTGTTATCAGTATCGAAACAGAAATGCTGGCAACACTCGACGTAGTCTAACAAATATTGGCGGGTAATTATGCGTGGTTCCAAATAGTGTTGCCAGCCTTTCTCCTCCGATCTGTTATAGCCTCCGCAATACTAAAAAGCGACTTAAAATTACCAATCAGTTCCCAGCAGACATAACTAATCCTAAAGTTACGTTGAGCCTACACAAGTACTTCCTTACTATTCAATTAGACTTGAGCAAGTAAACAAGTGCGTGTATAGCTTGCAGTCTGAGACTCCACTTAATCACAATCCCTTATAAACCATATAACTTTACGGTAAAGATGTCGTATTTTTACACGTTTACGTTCAATATGAGAATACACTCATATCGTCTTTAAAGTCTACAAAAAAATTCGCTTCTCAAGCCTCCAACCAAAGACCAGTTTTGTAATAAATATTAGTTATTTCAATATATCTAGTCTAACCGTGAATGCCTAGAAGAATCACTTTCATGGCCTGAATCTCTACCATTCTGTGGTGACGCACGATGATCTCGTTCATCACGATAACGATCTCTCCTATCGCGATCCCGATCTCGTTCCCGGTCATCGTCGCGATCTCTCCTGCGGTCATAGTAATGGTAGGAACGGCGAGATTTCCTATCACCAGGCGTCACCACTTCCACCTTAATGTTTGCTGTTGCAGTTACCTATTGACAATACATTAACAAATTAGATGCGAATTGCAAATTAATTTTAAATACACTATGGATATTAGCTTACAACAAAAGAATTTTCAGTAATAATAATTTTATCAATTAATATTTAATTCAATTAAAATAAGTCACCGCACTATGCGTGATGCACAGCACTAGAGACGTGACACTATAAGTAAAAACATTAACTATCATCATAAATCTTACCTTAGTAGTGGTAATAGCGCCAGGGTGCGGTGACTTCGAAGTAGGCGTAGACCTGTCAGAGGCCGAATCACTTCCATTATATGTGGTCGTTTCTACAACTACCTCCGGTTGCACAACTATACTCTGCATTGAACTCTGGACTGATGGTGCAGAACTATGCCAACTTGGTGGTTCTTCCGTTATAGTTGTCAACGATGGAGCACAAGGTCTTGGAGCAGATTTATTGGTCCTACTTGAATTATCTCCACTATTACTGTTTCCTGAAGATTTTCTTGTATGTACTGGAGAAGATTTGGGTGACGGTGTCGATAATCTTTCTGGATGTTCTAGTGGTCGCACCTAAAACAAATGGAGGTTTTAATGTGATTTATTGTTTACAGAACATTAACAATAACTATATGAAAATTGGAGATTGATAGGATGTGTGATACAGAACTAATTAGCGCCATCTACCGGTAGCCTATTGAGGCACTACACGAAATTAATTCAATGATAAAGTATATATTATGTAGTATGGAAAAACAACTCACCTCTGCTATAGGACCCAGTAAAGCCAATACAATGGGGAAAAATAATAACCCATCAACTAATCCCAAAACAACTAAAGCTAGGAGCAGTCTTAGAAACAGTCTTGCAACAAAACCAAATTCACTAGTTGCTAACATAGAGGCTGCCAACGCGGCTGCCAATGCCCCATGCACTACTGGAGCTAAAGCTGACTCTAATGCCAGCGAAGCACGGCGACGACGACAACCTATCGATGTGACGAAACCCTGGAATAAACCAATGTCATGTAAATTTATTTTTTCTGATTTTATTGCATTATAAATAGTCGCCAGTGTCAAAGTAAATATTTGCAATATTCTTTTGTCGCACAGAACAGTCTATTTAAGTCATAAATGTTTTTGCTTTACTAAAATGACAGAATCTTCACTCTCTAGTGGAGTTTTGTATGGGGAAAATAAAAGCATGCTTGCTGCAATTTTAAAATAATTTGTTCACACTACACAAAAACTGTATAGCTAATATTTTACCTTCATTACACATTAATAAAAGAAATATAAGTTTAGGACAGTGACTCAAGGCATTAGTACTATCTCTAAATACCCGGTAAAACTTTAAATATAATTTAAAATTTCAACTGAACAATAAAATGACTTATCAAAATAAACTTACAAGGCACAGATGTACAGTAAAATGAACGCCTCTTCCAGCAGCAAGTACTAGAAGAACTGCGGGTACAGCTGACAACTTGACTTGTAATAAGGCCATCACGCCAAGCAGTTGCAGCACTAACGTTGCCAATGCTAATACAACAAGGACGGCAGCCCAAACATTTAGCAGGAGAACCATTACAGCCTATGAAACAAAATTAATGCATATTAATTAATAACCTAGATAAGCATTGGTAGAAGACTCAGGTGTGAACTTGTAGATTGCTATAGTATATTACTCTATGGTCCCAGGTTCGATACTCAGTCGAAATAACTATTTATTCACAATAACTGAATATAAATATGTTTGTATTGTTGTTGTTCTCATATAAATAACAAAGGGTGTCATAGTTCGGGGTTAGAGTATTGTATTATATGTGTGTATTTGCATGTATTTTATGTGGCTGTTTAAGCATACTATGTAATATAAACAAAGAAATATGAACTTACAATAAAAACAGCAGCCAAAGCACAAGCAAGTGCTAACAACAATGAAGTCCTCAAATACAAATATTGTTCCCAAAACAAAAATGGAATGCCAGATGGATAGTTGGACAGCCCCTTAGCTTCAAACTTCAAACATAATTCTCTCACAGACATTATCAGAGTTTTAATACTATCTGTGTCACTTAAACCAGATAAATAGAATGGTAATTGCGCATAAATTAACGGAGACGATTTTGGAATTTTCAAATCAACGTCCGTTGGAGAATGCGTCCATCTCTTCGGCTGCGGTTTGAGATTCCCCTGAGAAGCTCCGTAAGCTAAAGCGTCATTCGTCGCCCACGCTGATAAATAATTATAAAATGCTTTTGGGTTTATTATACCATCTTTGTCAACTAGTCTATGTCCTTCGGCCGTGACTAATGATTTGTCTATAGGGTTGTCGACGTGACCTGTTTGAACTATCAACTTGTATGCTAAGATGCCTTCATCGCTGGCGTTTTTGCACCAATACTCAGGTGTGATGCATCCACTCGCTACTTCTTTATCAAAAGCCGTCTGTAGATCCAAAAGCCAATCTCTGAAGAGACTTAACCAGAATTTCGTTAAGCCACCATTATCATTTTTTATAATGTTAGGTATTCTCACAAATTGTTCGTGGTATTCATAAAGCAATTTCTGATTCGTCGGATATTCAAAATCCCCTTTAGTGACCGCGTACATGTTATAGAAGCCAAAGTATTTTTCTTGGCGGTAAAGGAATTCATGTTCATCTGTGTTCTCAGGCACTATGTCAGTTAAATCGAGCCCGTCTTTCACTTTGGTTGCACCCCAAACGCTCGCTAAGATAACAACTATTAATGTTAACATTGAAGTTACCTGAAATGTAAAAATATTGATTATTGTATGAAGAAATGACGGCTTGACTTGAGTTAAGTTAAGACTTGGAAGTCGGGATAACGAGAGGACAATTTGGACAGAGCACATTCGTCTCCTCCGGCATAGTGGAGTCGACTGTTGCGCGCAGACATCTGTCTGTGATAACAGTTGTCTATGCTCATGGCCCGCCCTCTAGCTTAACATCAGGCGGAGTATGGTCATATGCTGGGCTCTCAATAAAAAGTTAACCTAAACTGTACGATGCTATTGTTCAAAACTCAGACTTATCGTACTGATGATTTCTCATGTAACATATAAAATAAATCCTACATGATTCCGTACCTTAATAGCAGGTCGCATTATAAATGGTGCATAATGATTCCTGGCCCATCGCGTTAGTGATATACTCAAACAGCAAGTGGCGCTCTTCGGACTATCACCTAAGACATTTGGATCTAAAGGCTCTTGTGATGTGTCTTTCCATGTTTTCTGGAAATTTTATATACATCTAATTACAATTTTTACTTCAATTATAATTAACATTTCAATTACACTCATAGAATAATAAATATTTACTAGAGAAAAATATATAAATTTTAAATTTGAAACAGAATACTATATATAAGAAATAATATCAGCTAATAATTTTAACAAACAAATGAATACAACAAAAAATCTACCTTATCATTCCTTCCGACATTTCCCTTAGTTTTGTCATTAATTTTCTTACTCCTCTGAGGCAATGGACTTTCTGGCATTATGCAACATAACAAATCCGCTCTCGCCGCTGATCTCCTCCGTAGGTCTAAGGATATCATAGCGGGAAACACTAGAAGCATGGAACCTAAGTTGAAGATTAACAATATGGCTGCCTGCAACAACAATACATTGATTATAATAACATCTATGAGATACATTCCAAATTATATATAACATTGTAGAGAGAACGACATTCTTTTTCGCTAACTTTTGAATAGAAAAAAAGAAAAGATTTTAAAAATATAATTTAAAAAAAGAACACTATATATATTATAGGCATTGTTCCGATCGCAAGGTAATAAAAATTATTATTTTTTAAATCATACCTGTAAACAAAACACTCTCAATGCTGGGATAGGCAATAACGCAGCCGCAAGGAAAGCCAGCACATTGCACAATGACGTCAGAAGAACACTAAGCCCACTTTTCCTTAACACTAGTCCAGTGCGCTCTTCCCTCGGCACGTCACCGGATTGTTCCACATATGTGTGAGTGAGTAGGAACATATCTTGAACACCTAAGCCCAATACTAAAAATGGAACTATTTGTGTGCTTGACGCGTTGAATGGTAAGCCTGAAACATTAATTATTTTTAGTTACACATAAACAGTTCGTTTAATTAAACTTCAGGTTTATTTATAGAAAAGAAATTTGGAACAAAAAAAAACTATTTTGTCAACTTTAATTAGACTGTATTTATTTATTATCATTGTACTAATAATTTCTAGTATTATTTAATTAATTTAAACCTCCTTATGTGGTTTATAGCCAAGGTGGCCAGTTTTCCTTAACATATTTAGCTCAATATACGAACAATTTAAAAATATATAAAGAAAATACTGTTATTTTTAAGCTTAGCAAAATAAAATAAATAAATAAAAAAGTACCTAGAATAGCACAAAAACCTAATCCAGCTGCTACAGATATTGAGAGTAACAACACTCCCGCTATGCCTACACCAACTTGTGACCTAACGGGGTCTTTCCATTGCACTAAAGTTACAGCTACATAAATCAACTGAAAATGTAAATAAAAAGAAAAAAATTAAAATATTTTAAAAAATAATTACAAAAGCACTAGGTATTACTGCCGCGAAAACATAACAAAACTCACCATAAACATATAACCTAAAATGATATTTTTAAGAGACAATTCTGAGAATTTTCCTAATATATCATTAAGCGTTGAAGTAGAGAATGGATAGAAATTATATGACGGTGACACAGTTTCTGTTGTTGTCATTTTTCGCACCTCCTAAAAATTTCCAATGAAAACTTAATAAAAGTACATCACATCTAATATTACTAAGAATTGTATTGTTATAGAAATACGCTTACAGCAGCAAATTTCCTCTGCCATGCATCGAGAACTGCCGCTGCTTTCTGTTGATTCCACCCAACATGATGCACTTTGTAATTTTCCACCCAATACTCGTACATTTCTCTCTCCCCCATCAACTGCACCACAGTCTGCAGCGCACGTGCACTTCTTAAAACTGAGGTTGCATTCCTCGTCGCACCGCCTACTATCAGCTGCTCCGGCCAATGCATGTATGCAGCCGCGAAACCGTAACAACCGTTCGAAAGTTCCGATGGCACATCGGGTATCTGAAATCCAATATTTATTATTACAACCATTTATCAAATATAAAAGCAATTTAACACTCATTTTAGGCATTATGAAGCAATTGTTTCGAAGGGTAAGTAATATTAATATAAAAGCAAAAGTCGTCTATGGCACTGTTTGTAGTTTTATAACCATATATATTAATTCCAGACTGAATAGCAATGGTAATAAAAATGTTCAGGTAACAAATGTAATTTGTGATCTCTCTATTTTGGTAGTGATTGCCGTCACCTGCAGTCGTCGACAACTCACAATGCAATGCCTCAAGATTTACGAGTATTCCGTGGAATTCCGCGTCCGAATGTCTCAGGCGTCGTACATTATTGATATTGTTATTGTGATGGTCGATAGCGGCGGCAAACGAGGCCCATTCAAGTATGTACAATGCGCCCGTATAATAAGACGGTCGGCGGTCCGGCCCGCGCGGGAACAATGCCTGAGCCCGAGTGCCTGCGCCGACCGTGGGTGGCGGCAAAAAACATAACCTATTGCACATCGAGACGCAAATATACTGCACTCGTACAAACGACCGATAAAGAAAACGCGGCAAAGTCAATGACAGCTTTATATCATCAAAATACGAGCAGCGATTTAGCACTCACTAATTAGTTATAATGTTACTAAGGGACGACAGACAGCGGCAGGTAGCCCTCGACATCTGGCGGCCGGCTTTCATCCCATCTTATTACAGTTTCCAAAAATATTTTATTATTATGGAAAGTATTTAAAGTTTATGCGTTACGATAAAGTTATTTTATTCGTAGTGATTGTAGGCGCTTTATTTATGGGCCTGTAAAACTGTCGTAAATTGAAGTCTTCATAAAAGGAGCAGGAGTCATCGTAATAGTTCTAATGTAGGTCTCACGATGCCGTGACAAATGTGTACGCACGTATTCCATTCATATGTTGATACAGACATAACCTGACCGTGGCAATCGGATTAGACAAGGGCGGAATAGATAGTTTTGTACAAATTAAAATATCTTACCTGTCCTGATTTTTTGTTGGGAGCAGATTGGGGACACTCCGCATTGGCAGGGTCGAGGCAAGGCTTCTTCATGTATCCGGAGGAGATGCCAGCTCGCTTCAGATAAGCCTCCATAGTTCCCAATGGAATTTGAGGGAATTGAGGAGACTTCTTCACTTTCTCTAATAATTCTTGTGGATGTAAATTCGTCCATTGCAACTTCTCTTTGAGAATTCTGAAAGGATTTTAGGAATCATTGAGACCCATAGCATTTATTAGCAAAACATATATATAAACAAAACAACTTACGGTATAGGTATGGGGTAATCAGGTCCAAGTAATTTGGAGCCTTCCCAAAAGCAATCGAGTGGGGTGATAATGGCACAAGGTATAATATTGTCGAATATTTTCTCGATGTGGTATGCTTCTACATCGGGGATGCTGGGAGTGTAGCAGAGATCCTTTAACCTCCACTCAATATCATACATATGAACTGTTACGTGTATAGCGGCGTATACCACCTGTAAAAATATACTTTATAATTTGGAGAATAATTCTGAGTTGGGTGGGAAAAGGAGGTCATCTACCGATAGTATCGTACTGACGCTTTTTGAAAGATTTGAAAGAAAGAAATTTAAAGAAAGTAATAAACTGTATAAAGAAATAGATCATACCTCCAAGTGTTCTAAAAGTGCGCCGGCGTGGAGTAACGATACGTCAGGATCTTTGGCTGTTTGTATAATAAGCTGGTGGGTTGAAGAATCTGCTTCTCCGAGTGCTTCCGCTGTATATTTCAACTCCGCTTCTAAACGGCCACCTTCTACAAAAAAAAAAAAGAATTTTTACAATATTACTGATCTCGATACATTTGGAGAAAAATTATGGGTATTAAAACAAATATTAAAGTTCAATGAATGAATAATAAACATAATGATTTTAATTAAGTCCACTAAAACAATGTCATGTTGTCAATTTGGGGTAAAGCGTGGGCGGTTGTAAAAGTCGATTATTTACTTAAATGCTCATAACAAATTAACAACTCTCCATTTAGTCGGTTTATTAATGTCGGTCATTGGAATATGCAATGACTTCGCTGTTGGTGGGCATGATTCAGTACGTATTAAAATGTTGTTGAAACTTGAATATTTCGTACACACGTTTGTTTTAAAGTGATTTAAACAAAAATAACAATTACCATAAGCATATTACAAGAGGGGAAATGAGCCGAGCGTGCTTTTGATTTACTGCAAACATTTGTAACTAAAACACTTTCCGAATCGCTCACATAATATATATAGGTATTGTAGGAACTATTAATAAACTCCCTACATTCGAGAATAAACATAGTTTAAAACACACGAAAATAATTAGAGAAGTATGCAATTATATTCCTGTTGCGTTGTCTTGGGTTTCGAAAATTATCCTTTATCACGATCAACTTCAGTTTCGAGATCTCTTTATTGCTTCAAATCTAGATTAATCAACATATGACCTTTTGTAGGGCTAATATACATTTTCATTAGTAAAATAATTTTTTGAATCGATTCAGTAATACTACATTTCTCCTTACGTACAAATACTTTTTTTGTTATGATGTACCTACTATGGATACGGCAGTCGTAATTTTACATGACAAAAAAAGAGCATTTCGTTGGCCTAGTCTGCTAACCCGTTGCATTGTTGTAACCTAGTTGCGTTTCATTCAATTTTTCAACAACTGAACTTATTGATAAAAAAGGAAGAACTAAAATCGTAAATAAAAGAACTAGTAGCTAATAAGAGAAGAAGTAAAGAAGAATAGTAAATAATCTCGGCCTTCAAGTTCCCGCCATTAAATATAATCGTATCAAACCTGTATTCGAATTACTTAATTTACTTTAAGTTAGCAATGGAAACGATATTGTATAGCGATAAAATGAGTGAACTTGAGTTTCAATGTGTCTATTAGTACTGTACGGATGAAATGCAAATTAAGATACTTTGTTATATTGTTTATAGATATAATTAAATTGTTAATTCCTTTAAGTATATTATATCGTAAAAAATATGTTCATTACGGACGTTTATATGTTTAAAAGCGAAACAGAATTGTAGCTTTGTTAACATACATAAAAACATTAATTAGACCATTCCCTCTATTAAATTCATCACACCACACATTATATAAAACATCAATAGCTGCTCAATACAAGAATCAGATTATTTTTAATTCAATTTATCATTAAAATTAAACATGCACTTTATGTAAGTTATTTAAATGAACTTTTTGTAGATTTATTTAATGCAATATTTCATTCTTTTTAAATATTTTTATATAATTCATTTTAAATAAAATTACACTTGAAAATCGTTCAAAATCATCAAAATAAACGAAATAAATTGGCAGTAATTTAAATTACTTAAATCATGTAAGCTATAAGCATTTTATGTTTAGTTTAGAAGGGACGTAGATACAAATGCGTTCTCTTCAAATAAAAGGTACAAGATTAGATATACAATTTTAGCAGAAGCAATAGTTTGGAGTGTCGACATATTTGTGGGGTTCTACGAGAGAACGGTGCCGGTGTCGAGTCGTGATACTTAACACGTTATAACACTGATTTATTGCGGAGTTGTGACACCATGGAACGCCCCTATTCAGTTCCATATGTAAAACATTTATTAAGAGAAACAAAACAATTATTACCTACATACAAAACTTTGGGCTTAAAGTGACGACATTCGGTGTTGTTATTACCTACTACACTCTCACACAAATAATAAAAGATTAAACTTGTGAATTTAAAAAACAGAAGCACACCCGTATCCATCCTCATTTTGAAACCCTAAGTTTCTACAGATTTTAATCTCGACACCTCACAAAAATAACGAAGGAACAATGTTTGAGTGAGGCTCGCACTTTTTTGCGATGTTCGTCGAAAACCGTAATTTATTTGTATCAAGCGAATGAAATGGGAATTCGTTCCAATTAACACTTGTGGCGTGTGATTTATTGCGGGCTTGTCACATTTTCGTTTCGTGTTAAATTAGATTGTTAATGTATCCGACGACGCATGCATATTATACAGACTATATATGTAATTTGCCTGTCACAAATTTAACTAGATCTGTGAAGAAGCTCTAAATATAACACGATATTGCAGAAAATGTGTTAAAATGTTTAATTAAAAGTTTATAATGAAGGGACACAATGCTGTGGTAGTAAACACGCGCACCAGAATAACGAAGCCAGTTAACGCTTGCATCCACATAAGGAATGCTATTTATTTTACTCTGCTAATTTATGATGCATCCGTAAACAGCGAGGGATCAAGCGGTCGTTTCTAGGAAGGTGCTCCTTCTATTTTGGTTGGATGGCAGTGAAATGCAGCTTCCTTTATGAAACCGAAATTTACAGCTATTCTAAGTTGAGATGTTTTATTTAAGAATTGAAAGAAACTTGTGTCGTGGTTATCATTGTATTCTAAAATAACTATTTAAGTTGGTTTTCTTAAAAATATCTAAGTATAATGATTTCTTAGGGCCTTGGGGTATTCGCTAACATGATTTATGTAATCTAAACCACCTTATGCTAAATACTATTGCGTTTATTATTTTAATCCGATATTTTGATAGATTTAGATTAGATGTCATAAACTTATAAACCTACCTACTATGATTTTTTAAAATTTAATATTAAAAACACCTAGACTACAAATGGACCGTAAGAGTGCTTACTACGCTTATTGATGAAGCTACTAAAATTCTCAGCTAAACTTAGTCTACTGTTCCGGATATTAGGGATTATCATAAAGCAAGTGAGTATGAGATTTAATGCTTGGCCCTCACAAGTTGTTCTCTATTTTAACAGCCGCGGTGTTGGCTGCAGCTCCGCTCGTGGGCGCCATTTACGAGTCTTGAAGATTACTCGTAAATGGTTCTTAGACAGTTGTAGAAACTTTGTAGTGTTGCTTTAAGTGTTGATACCACGAATTCACTGCACACAGATGGTTGATAATACTTTTCAATACAAAAATTAAACGGTCACGTATATGGTGACAACTTGTGTGGAGCGGAAAGCCGAGAAAAAGCAAGGTCACCCGAGGTTATCAAGCTTATGCATCAAACGTGCTCGTCCGCTTTCACACAGAGATCTATCTCAACGCCAGTCAACGTCTTTAATCATTCTACACTCGCAACTTTATCCATTAACCTATATGTTGACGGCAATAAACGCGACGCTCGTCTGTAGCCGAAGCACTGCATGTTTTACAGGTTGCGTATGTGTTTGCAGATAATGATAACATTTCTACTCCGGACAGGGAGCGATTGGCGCGGTTGATCTCAATGAATGACGTCGCCGTAGATTTGAACAGAGCGGTCGCAGGCATGTGGTAGTGGCCACCCGTGCGCGCGACGTGCCCGTGTGGTCGGCGCCCTCCCTGCCCCGCGGCACAACCCAAGCCTCTCCCCCTATGCAGATTAGCCCGAGTAGACAACAGATGGATAGCGGAATAAAGAATCCAGCGTCCTTTGCGGCGAGCTCTAGAATCCGAATGTTGTCATGTGCACTACACTTATGCTGCTAAGAAATGATCGGAGCTCGCTTTATGCATATTTGAAAACCATTCTTAAAACCGCCACTGTTACAATCAGCCAATACGGTTCTTATATTTAAGATAATTGTGTACATTTACTTTCGCAAATATAGTACGGTATTTATATTCAGTCACGGTATCAATATTTAAACAATTAACGTTCCACTTGCATTTAGCAAAAAATAGTTGAACGAACGAGAATACTCGTATACTTGACATACAACGAAATTCCAAGTAAAACAAAAACCGAGATACTATCAATATAAATCCAGTACGCACGAAATTAATGGTCTGACTTGCATACGAGTATGGAGACACAAATCGGTCGCGAGGAGAATGCACCTGCATTAATAAAGTCTTGCCAGTGTCATTACCCACTCATTCAACGTAGTTATCACCACAAGTTTTTGTCTATGCCCCTATTATATACTTATTAAATAGACATTTTTATGAGTGCCATGGTTTTGTGCTTGCATCAACTAGAGTCTAGACGTACGTATAAATAATACTAATTGCATTCTTTGCAACAATGAAACAAAAAGCACGCATTGGACGTCAATCTTCATTAGGATTATTCATTTATGATCAGTTTAATATTACTATTGCGGCAAAACTAGATGCAATTTCTGTGTAACTCGGGCACGTACCGTAATACAATCGTATTACAACATTTGAACTCTTTTGTTAATGGTTGGCATTGGCTGGTTTGTTAGAATATTTCTTCAATTATCTACCTGCTAGGTCTGTGAGTCTTGTCACGTTCCGCACATAATGCACTCATTCTCCACGCCGGATAGCTCGCGAGAGTGGTTCTGTGATCTACGAGTGAACTTAATGCACCGTGTTGCATCCCTAATATAAGCGAACAAGGGTGGAAATTTTGGAAGTTACTAATAAAACAATATATTGAAATATCTTTACTCGCATCGCAGTATAAATGTCGTAAAATAAAACAAGTTTTTTTATTTACTATTAAAGCCAAATTTTTATTAATCTCGATAAAAGGAATTAGTTCGTCACACATCACATCACACGAACACATCAATATTGTTATCTATAATTATGTTATTAACAATTAGCTTTAAACTTTGAAATAACTGGTTACTAAATGTAACGGTTTTTTAATGTCGAACCTCTAATATAACACTAGTAGAATGGAACCGAGTTATATCCAATACGGACGCAGCACGAGACGTCTTCACAAAGGTTCGGACAATTCAATCCGAATCCTCGTTTTTTGTGGCCCAATAGAAATGTTATACATTTTTTTTAGTTTTATTGGTCGTAATTTCACGTGGGTATATTTACGGGCGACCGTGGACCACCTAATTAAGTTGTTAGGAGTGTTTGGAACCTTCGGTATTGTTTAACAGAGGCGGTATTATCCGATCATAAGATTCTGTGTGACCCTTACTATTGTTTAGAACTTTAGACGGTAGCAGAGAATGAAATATTGAATAGTATTTTAGTATGAACATGTTTATGTTATTTTGATAATAAAGATGATATCTGTACCAGCACAATCTAAAACAGAATTGACAATAAACAATAATTTTAGAAACACATCAATATGAAAGGCGAGCCAGAAACTGAATCTTATGATTATCAATGATAGGTTTAAAATAGTACGTCACTAATCTTTGTACGATTCAAAAAAAGTAATAAATTTATGGCATAAAGTTTACGTTTGTGAGAGCAGGTATTAGTGGAAATAAAACACAGCATGATCCGAGGACCACCCAATGAAATGTCTTTGAAATGCAGTCTTTTGTAAGTGTACCTTGAGATGCTGAATACAACTCTGAGAAAAAGTTACTAAAATAAATAACTAAACTAAATACGTATATATGTATATTCCAATAACGTAGATATACATTGTAGATATAATTCCATTTGCCGCAAGTGTCGGGACATTGTACTGCCCGCATAGGAAATGCATCCTGCCGTGTCAATGCACTGTCGCTAACAATATGCAGACACTTTGTTTCTACATCTATAAAAAAATGTAAAGTACACATGATATGGATACCTTACTAAAATTACGATCGATCTAATTAATGTTAAACATATAAATAATTCAAAGTTGCACAATTCGGTAATTGGCCAATTAATTTGAGTCAATTTATTTGTGAATTTAAAGTAAGAAAATAAACTTGTTTTTCGGATTCTTCACGCTAAGCCCATTATTGCGATTTGATATTTGTTTTGCAACAATTCATTAATATTCAGTCATCCTCATATTTTAAGTGCCAAAACGACATTCTAATAGGCTTACACCATTATATTATACTATTACTTATCAGTAACATCTTTATTATATATGTCAGAAAAGTAAAAGATAATTTCTGTTCGCTAGATATGTGAAATTGATAGGTTGTTTAAAGCCCACATTAAGTCGTCAACAGCTCGATTGTAATTCAGCATGTGACAAAATTATCATTTTAATTTCATCAACATCCTGTATACTGCATCGTCAAAGAGGCCGCCCGCCTCTGCGCATGCGCACACGGCGAGCACTAACCACGATTAAGTCATCATTCGTATTCAGTAAATAAAACGCACCGAAGACAGTAAACTGTAATATAGTTTTAAATTAAATTCAACCGCAATGACCAATCGTGAAGGACAATTCCGTGGACGAGTCCGAACGTTACATAAGGGCGCTGACACAATGAGACAGCGCGGTGTGTAGTCGCGATTACATTCTATGCACGTTATGTTGAGACGGAAGCGGCATTACAGAGCTATCACATCGTTCATTGGCATTCAAAACGGTGGCGTATGTCTTAACAAAGTTCGATCAGGATACATTGTGATCTAATCATGGTTTGGAATGTTTGGAAAGAGTATAAAAAATTACACAGGAAGGCAGGCACATCACTTACCTTGAACCCAAAGCTGGTCAACTCTGGAATGTATCTGTGCCGACTTGAGCCCAACGCAAAATGTAGATAGGACTAGGATTGCGACAAAAAGTACTTTGCCCGCGTCGCCTTGCAGAAAGCAGCCCAAGATAAACAGTTGTTCTTGGAGCCACGCTCTGATCCACAACGACGTGCGCCCTCCCTCGATGTTTCCCTGCATAAAAACAAAAAATAATCAGTATTATTTGAACTGGAAGTATTTAAATGTTACTATAACTAATAATGAACGTTTGCCGCGACATACTATTCTGACAACTGTTGATAATTGTTTACATAGTGCTAACACAATGTGCTAAGTCACCGCTGAACCTCGTCCTTATTTCATCAATTCAAATAAGACTTCCACGAACACACTGGCGAAAGATTCTATATAATAATATCCAAGTTTTTAAACGTCCAAATAATTTCAGAGTTGATTGTGATTAATGACGGCAGCGGAACAAGAGTGGCTCCCATGGCGCCAGAGGGCCCGAGCCTTCGTCCGCAGAACAGGGTAAGCGGAATCGCTCCGACTCTTGTGAGGCGCTCACTAATTACATAATAATAACTCAATCGAGCTATCGTGTCGAACGCCGGCGATTACGCGATCCGCCGTGTGTGATGTGGCCCTTACAACTGAACTTCTTTTTGCTTCTAAGCGAGAGCAGACTAATGGATGTAACAATTTAAACATTATCTCAAAATTATCTTTCAAAATTTTGTATCATAGTTAAACTATTAAACTAGGATGGAAGCTCGTATTCATGTGTTTATAAATTTGGAGAGTTATATAATTTTACAACGTGATCTATATGGGAACGTGATGAGATTAAAATTTATGGTTCGAACGTGTCCACCAACAGTGACAGTGTGGCGTGTGGTCGAAGATGGCTGGTGACCATGATCGATCGCTCTGACACTTCGATATCGTAATGTAACTCGCTCTCGGCTCCAACTTAATTGCAACAATGTTTCACTGCAAATACCCACTTATTGAGATTTATCG
This sequence comes from Tineola bisselliella, assembly GCA_028551675.1. NCBI lineage: Eukaryota > Metazoa > Arthropoda > Insecta > Lepidoptera > Tineidae > Tineola > Tineola bisselliella. The sequence continues at coordinate 53,577 of JAPWLS010002275.1, forward strand.
AACGATGATTATAATATCGTTAGTAGAAGGTTTTAAATTAACGTGTTTCATTTTAAAATAACGTTCGTTTGAGTAGAAATCTAATCTCAAATAAAAATGACACATTAGAATTTAGGTGAGGTCTGTTTTGAGATGCAGACAAGTGTAATAAATACAGCCATTGTAGATAACCTATCAGCGAAACAAACGATACCTAGGAGTCTCATAATACAATATTATTAACTTTCCAACGCGATCTGGTGATTTCGCAAGGTAACTCCAGCACCTCTTGCGCGAACTCGACACAAGCAATTAAATCGTCGTTAGTGAGTGACTCCGTCGAATTCTTGAGCGTTTATTTTCAATCCATGAACTGAAACGCTCATTATTCGTTCCGCGAGTTCGGTGAACTCCTGCCGAAATGAGCGTGTTTAGTTTCGGCATGTAAATAAATAAAATAGTCGTAGGCACAGTAACAATAATGGCAGATATAGCAAGCGGAGTGATTCGGGTGGCGCGGGCGGCGCGCGGTGAATGTTGATCGCGCTGGGTGGCCGTGACGTCACGGTCGGAATGCGCCGACCCCGCTCCGCCCGCGAGCCCACGTGGGACGTACGACCACCGCTCCATTCAGGTACTCGCAGATGCGTAACTCACCATCTTGCGTAAAACGTTTCAAACTACATAGTTTCAATTACAAACGGATTGGATAAGGAGGTTAAGTAACGAGTGTCTCGCCATGTAGTTAGTGACTAATCTAAGATGCGCCGGCGCCGACAGCCCTACTTCCTGCAGATAAGATTAGCGAAGCTACAAACAAAGTTAAGCTTTTATTCTCACGAGCAATTGCAGGAATTTTATGAAATTTGAATGTTGGAACGTGCTCATCTTCCGTACCATTTTCTTATCTAATTTGGATAAACTTGTATTATGCATTTTGATTTGGTTTCCTAAATTAAACTATGTAATACAACTTTTTGGTGTTATCAGAGTGGAAATTTATTACAAGCATATTGACACGAAGACGTTGTATTCATTGTTATCTCTAATCACACTATTTAATTATTGTCTATTTTTAGTTTAATAGTAAACAACGCGTAATCACATTTTCAATAATAAAACATGTTATTATTTCACTCTTAAAATGATTGTATAACTCGCTCAACTGTTTCTATAATGTAAACAATAGCGCGCATTCCGCTGAATTTACATTTAAGGCTACATGCCGTTGACATGACGAATATAATAGGAGTTCATGATCACTATGAAATTCTTTGTATTCGCTTGGATATTTAGCGCGATTTAATTTTTAAATCTTTAATTTCCTAGGCCCTTAAATATTTTGATTAATTTAATTCGACGCCCCTACATGACTGATGTGATGGTCACTATAATACTAATAGCTGTAAAAATTTATATATTTCAGACATTTTGATAGTTTTTTTTAAATACCTAAAACTCTACTCGTTAGTTCAAAAATATTTAAAAAGGATAAAGTAGCAGAAACTGTATTTTGTTGCAAAAAAAACAAACATTGAAGCTTAACAAACCGTCAGACGAAGTTCGTAAAACCAGGAGCCTAATCTTTGTTAATACCATTTCATTTTTTTGCTGCTGGGTTTACTAATAATATGAACTCTCAAGTAATAGATAACAAAAAATAATTCATCAAATAAATATATGATCAACTGACATTTTGAAATATAATTTTAAATTAAAACTGAATTTTATCGGCGATACAACTACACAATGTTCGAGCCATAATCCCAATGCTCTTCGACTTGCATATTTATAAGTGATTATTTACCTCATTTGCTTTGCTAACTTTCGTTACTACTATAATGGGGTAGATCCAAACAGGTGTTTTAAAACTGGAGTGCATCTTTAACATCCGACGGCGCTCGCTTTAGATGGTTTACATTTGCATATAATGGCAAGTGGGTGTGGGGTCCTTACATCTCATATTCATAGGGTTACTCTATGTCGTAGAACCAGAATAACATAGTTCACAAACGCATTGAATACGTTATTATTGTCATCTCTGAAGAGGAAGACGCAGATATTTCCGAAAGCAAACATTAAGATATTTTCTTAATGTAGTATCTATTTCTTTTGCGAGAAAGCAACAAAACAGCTAATAATATAATGTAATTTCTAGATATATTATTTGCGTAATTATATTTAATTTAAAAAAACTAACACTAAATATTAAACTAAGTCAAATACCACGAGTTGGTCAGTCGTCTAAGTGTAATTTTCCTTTCGAATGATTAACACGCTTTTAATTGACGTTCTATTGATTTATCTATCTATTCTGCTTAGAGTAGGTACATATAGTTTAAACTATTTTCTCTTGAAGTGTTTTAGTAAGACAAAAATTTAAAAATGTCTTACTCGGCACATATTCAAAATACCTTTAGAAAGCTACTCCCAAGACGTCACATCGAAAACCGGTTTGGCTGTATGTGTTACTATTTACAGAGGAAATTCACAGCACAAAATTTGTTATAGCGAATCTTCGCATTTTTCGAAGCTACTGGAACGGAAGCCAAGGGCAGTGGTGAAGAAGATACTGGCATTTGTGTGCAACCGAGAGTGTACACTTCCACATGTTGTGGTCAGCGGTCACCTCAGGCCTAAACGATCTCGCCACCTGTCGAAATCGGACACCACCCCGCTGTTGCGGTTTAACTTAAGCGTCAAATGGCTACAATGTAACGATTAAAATATTATTGCAGTAAAAAAAAATACACTTTTCGTAACATTCTTTAGTTTTTTTGATAACTATTTAGTTCTCTTTTTCTTATATTTTTTATTAAACTATTCTCTAAATTTGATATAGATTTCAGAAAGGATTTTTATAGAATTTATGGAAATTCCGTTTTATCTCGCGATTAAATTCCTGGTTAAACTCAATTTTTTTCTTGCATTATATTATTTCAAAATATCAGTTTTGTTTTAAAATTGTACACTAAAATCTCGTGGGTGTAATCATTTATAGGTCTTCAGTGCAGCTGCCGATCGCCAGCGGCATGTTCAATGTTTGGACGAGGACAGCCTATACGTGGGAAAAATACACCGAAAAGAGACGGAAGATAAACCTAAAAGGAAAAGAGAGGAAATTAATGTTTATGAAGAAGGAAAAGGATGCAAGATCGGAAACCACAAGATGTCTCAATTCCATAAGGCGAGCGTTGTGCGGTCCCGGCCGGACATAAAACTTTGTAGAATCTCGCGGTGAATATTTCTTACTGTGAGTCAATTATGTAATAAGTTACGAAAATAATCAACATTATCCATTTTACCGTTCTGTCAAGATACCAGTTTTTAGTTTTATATTTTTTACATTACGTATTTGGCAGGTCTGAATAAGACATCAAAGTTCATTTGTAACTTAAAGTAGATCGTATATAATCTTATTAAAAGCCAAAATGATTATTACGATCTTTCCTGAACACCTTTTACAGAAAACAACATATAAAAACGTGTTATTTCAATGGATATTTATTAAGTTATCATGACTCTGTTTATGACATTCCATAATAATGTTATAAGCTACATTTTCGTGGTATCGTGTTATTGCGGTTTGGATAGCCGTCCACAGCGGGCGGCGCACTCAAGAGATCGGCTGATGTCTCTATCGGCGCCGCTCGCCTGCGCGTGCGCACGCCCCCCGCTCTCTTCATCTCGGTACCTTAATTGCTTCATCTTGCATACGACTGAACAACTATATTTCTTACATTAACTTGAAGTTTTAACTTATTTCTGTTCCCTTTTAAAGTATTGTACGTAATTATGTTTCTTTTAAAACTGATTATCATTTATATTTTAAATTCTTTATTACTTTTAGTTTCATTATCTTATAGACAAATTCTATTAAATCTTTTGTCGCAACAATATAAAGTGGCATACGTTCAAATAGCACTCTTTTGCTGAGACGCAAGAATAACTGTCGGCGAAATGCGGAGGCATTTAAAATTTAGACCACCTAGAGGCACGCGTGGAGGCCTTTCTAGGAAAACATTACCTTCTTCGAACCCGTAACCATGACTTTTGTCGCACAACATGCCATTTGTCGCAACTGTTGTTATAAACTTAAATAATAATATTTCGTCCTTCACCTATCATTTTGGTTAACTTTTTCGAGCAAATTTTAAGAGAACATCCTATTACTTTTAAAATTTTGTACGTAAGAATTTAAATCCATTGTTTAGTTCATATTGTTTCCAACTTTTTTAGAGCACTGAAGTATTATTTTAAATCAGTTTATTTGCTGAATAATTACTTTGTGGTAATTTACATCTTTTGCAAGAGCAAACGACTTTACAAGGTCCTTTAAAAAGCGCGCGGCCTTGGTAGTACAGATGACGACCGGCAGCCGGCGCCACTGTACTCGCGCTCGTTTCTCGCTGACATTTCAGAAAAACAATCACACGTGCCATCAGATCAACATATCACTAACTTTCTCAATGAACACACCTTTTCCAATTCAGAAAGCGCTAATGCTGCATCTACCCAACTGGTCCGAATATATAAGTCAGCGCTGTGTCGCGCCTCGGCGGCAGAAGGACTCTCACGAGCGGCAGTCGCTATCCGAGGATTCGCAGGAGCCTCGGAATCGGGAGCCACCATGATCTCGGGGCCAGGCTGGGTACCAGTATCCTCATGAAGACGGCCGGAATCCGTCTAGCGGCGCACGCTGTCATATCACTCGCCGCCACATAACCACACTTATACACTCAGTTTACACCTTCTATCGACCACTTTTACCGTCGAAACGCGGAATCTATCCGAGTCTCGGATTTATTAAAACACGTAACACGTCCGCGTGCAAACACTAGCACGACTCGAGCAACACTGATTGTTTGTTGAGCCGCCATTATGTTTCGGCCGGTAATGTTGCCGTTCTGCGACCCGAAGCGGAGGCGAGAGCCTACGAACACAACCGAACGGAGGACCACACACGTGAAGATTGACTTCTCACTCGCACACGGTTCGTAAATTGAGAAGAAAGATAAACACTATCAACTGGGGAAGGAAGAGCATTGAATGAAACTGTTGCGTCGTCGTCGGGCGCCATGGACTTAGCGAATGGATTCTTTCGACAAATTATAAAATTATTACTCATAAGAGCTCGTGTGGATAAATTCCTATTCATAAATCGGTGAAGACATTTATAGCAAAACAATTTTAATTTATTATTAATAAAAACTATGAATTTGAAACCTTGTTATTATATTTGTGATTTTTTTTAAAAAATCACATGCCTTAATCAATATTTCACGGAAGCATAAATCAGCTAAAATTACTAAAGTTAGCAAGCGTCTAACTAAAAGGTAGTGCTAGCACGAACGACTTGTTTGACCTAAATAAATACTTATGGAGTGGACCACCATGTTAGTTACTAAGTTATGAGCAATAAATCTTAGTTACATTCGAGGCCACAAACACGATGTCTAGATTTACCTACATATACTTTGATCATTACATTAAGGTAATTACAATAAACGAAACTACTTACGAGTTAATCCCATCAGTGTACATCTCAATCCAAGAACTACAAGTAAATTAAGAATTAATAGTTATTTGAGAAACTTTCCCGTTTAATTACGTAATTATCGCGAAATAGCTTTAACACATTTGAGTATGTGGACTTGGAGTTCTTTAAATACACCATAATGCAAACGTAATGTATCACGCTTCAAAGAGCTATTTACCTATTTCCAACAATAGTTATTACATGGCCACAATCGCCACAAAGAGGCGACGTTTGCCGGACAAACATTCACTCTGTGTACAGATAATAAAGGTGGATCAAACATTAGGATGGACTATATCATTTTGTTTACAGAGTTTTCTAAGTAAAAAGTCGGGCAAGAGCGCCCCCGGGTACGGCGGGAGCGAGCTTTGATGTTGCCGACACAAAAAGCCGCTGCCGGCGATTTAACTAATGAATTTATTTAGCGGGCGTGCCGAGTGCGTGCCTCTCCACCGCACCATAGCTGCTTACCTTGCAGCCGCTGACACATGAACCCTACTAAATATGCGGAGAACGTTCTGCACCTATGTCGTGCGAACTTCCCTCTCATAACAGGATGCGCGGAAGTTCAGTAAAAAAACAGCAATATTATCAATTAAATTTCACACGTTCTACAACAAACCTTTTTTTTTCATATAATTAAATCCCACATTTGAATTTAATAGTAAGATTAACGAAGACGCAAGTAATAGATGTCACATTAATGAGTTCATTCTAGTTTGATCGTCGCACCACATCGTCAACTATTTCGGCTACACGTCGACCACTTTCGGTTCTCTATTGGGAATGTATGGAACTCAAGTATAGTTTAAACGTTGTTATCGGACAAAACTATAGATAAACATAAATTTGTCCATTGGTAACAATAAATAACACCGTCTACAGTTAACGAAATAAAAATATGGATAATAATTTATTAAAGAATAGGGGCATACATTGAAACATATTTACATGACATATTATATACCGTAACCCCTCACTTAACTAATAAGTTATTATACCTTTACGTTAAGCTAATAGGTAATACTTTAAGTAAAAACATAAATATGAAACATAATCATGTCTATAAGTTTCAAACACAACCACGTAAAGAAAGGCAATGCTACTAAGACTCTTACTAGAAGCTATTATAAAAATTCATTTACTCACAGAACTATTCAAACCAAAGATGAAGCCCGATAAGTGTGTTAATTATTTTATCTTCATTGAAATCCACGTGTTTACTTCTCAGCATTCATTAGCAAGAGATTATTGTATTGTAGTTAAATATAAAACTTTATTTGTTCAATTTAATATGTAGTTAGCACCTTTTGCTCTTTGATTGTAATAGTGAGTAAAAGAATTCAACGATTTCAACTTAGTTAATATAAACGAAATGCATTGTTATATAATAGGAATGATAAAAGGCGGAAGGTTAATAGTAAACTTCTCGCTGACTCGATAAGAAAATCGTTCTACACATAGTCCCTGAGATGTGCGCGTTCTAATGAAAGGATATCTAATTGTAATATTAATGTTACATTAATTTGAGTTATATTATAGTTAAGTAAACATAAAACGAATGTGCAGCACCAAGACAAACCAACACTGGTTTTTGATGACAAGGCAACAAACTTTACAAATTGATTTTAAAATTATTATTAATAATAATAGATATATGTGTATTAGGTTTAAACAAAAATATGTACCTGTACCATAAGCGAATAGAAGCGCAAATTATGTTTGAATTAAGTTCATTATCCATTATTTTAGATGCGTCATAGGTCTATAACTTAAACCATAAAGTTCTAACACAGTCGTAAAGTTAATTACTATTTTCACAGCATTCGTAGTAATTCGTACAAAGCCATCGAATCAAATAGAGACAAGACAATGAATTTAATGTTCCTATTAATAACGCATTAGGTATGGGCATCGTTCTTATTCAGTTGTCACATTGACTAATGCGTTGAGGTATGACTGTAATGCAAGCAAAGTAGCCGCTCCTCGTGCTGCGTGAATCCGAAACGGATCATTAGTTTTGGCAATCGCCGACGTGAATCATAAAGTACTCAAAGGGAGGCAACATAGAAATAAACGCGCTAGCAACTTGTACTAAGTCTTTAAATTAATATGTAGCTAATATTTAATATTGGAGTATAGGTTTTATTTTATAGCAGAATAAAACGTATTGTAAAAAAAAATTATATACAATTCTTGTTAATAATATAAAACACATACAATGCAGTTTTTAAATATCCCGCGCTGGCGTTAAGCTAGAGGTGGTCCATAAGGGATGTCATCTACTGGTAGGTTGACTGCGGTCACATCTCAGGCAAATATAAAAACATATAAAGGTAAATATCTTAATATAGAAGCAGACGGGTTTCCTTTCTTCTCAATATAATCGTATTTTTAGCTAATTCAAACATAAACGCATTCAATTTCTCGCTGTTCCTTTTACACAATGGGGAGAAATATTTCGATTAATATCTCAACACCTGACGTCTCAATTTCACGAGCCTTCCAAGAATTTTTGGTTACTTTATTTCATGAATATTGTCCTTTGGTGTTATACCAAGATCTGATAGCATTAACATGTCACCCGCGATGAAACGTAACACTTTTAGAGACGAACAAAATAGTCACGTTTTTTTCTTCTTCTTATTCCCCTTTATATGCTTCTGTATCATTAATTCTTGAATGTTTCGGTTTTTAAAGACTAGTCTATAATTAAATATTGAAATACGAAAGGACGAATTTAATTTAGTTGATTATTTTATTTTTCTTTCTACACTAGGTCCATGTTATACTGAGATAAATAAACTCTGACGAAAGCCTAATAAATATGCTTTGAAAATAAATTTAAAAAATATTTAGTTTCGTAATGTTTTTACGGTATGAGTGAGTATTTCAACAATTCAAAATAGTTTATTATAAATAATGTAATCATTTTATAACAATTTTAATACTTTTGTTAATATATTTATAGATGTAATTTGCCGTGCTCTAATAGGGTGTCACATTGATAAAGAATTGATCGTTTTTGATGTCAAAATTTGAATTGCGCGCAACAACCAAAATAAATCATCTCACCCGTAACATTATTATTTTGTAAATAGACAGATCTCACGATGTCGGACGCCGCAGACAGGGTGGTTCACCCTGGACATTTTGACACCTCGGATGAAATCGCAGCGGGGTACACTCTGCCGCTATCCATCTTCTTTCATACTTCGGCGCGGGTAATTGTTATTAACAATGGTACAAAACTCTTTTATTAGCAACATGATCGACGTTTAAAATAAAATATTGTAAATGTCACTTATGGAACTAGATATATAGAATTTTAAGTCGTTAATAATTTTGAATTAATAAAAAATCGTATCTGGGCCTTGCCACGAACACGACCTTGACACGTTTCAACAAAAGTTTTAAAAAACCCTAATAGAAACGGCACCATTAGCGCCTGGTACATTTGTATCTACAATTTGTATCACATAAAATTCATATAAAAAGCGGCAATAACTTTGAATATTCTTTGAGATGTTAAAATCTGGTCAAACGCGAGATCCACCCATCGTTTTAACAATAAAAAGCGTAACAATGAAACGTAACAATTTCCACGGTGCTGTCGGCCTCTTGCACAAATTGAGACATTAAAGCTTTTTCTCGGATATGCCCGCATTTCTGACAATGAAATGAACGCCGCACGAAAGGAAGAAGTTACAAGAATTTTGGGCGGAACGTTATTTTGTATAAAATTATAAATTGACATACCAATAAAGATTTTCATGAAGATTGTCTGTGTTTTTTACAAACAACTTCATTATTATTATTATATACCTATTTAATTTATTTAAATTATTGTTCTAACCCTCAAGAATATTTATGTATTTTTCCAAACAAAATAATCAATGAATAAATATAATAAAAATACCAAATGGCAGCGTATAAGAGCCAGAAAAGATTTTTTTACTCAATATTTAAATGAATTATTTAAACGCGCGTTTTTCGTTTTTAAACTCAATATTTGTCTAACAAAATAATATAACGTCGTTTCGGATATTTCTTAAATTTATTTATTACTAATATACACAATTATAATTATACAATATAAATAATCGTTATATATAAACTTTATCATGGAGATTTTAAAACCCATATTTGCTTAATAAATAAACGTGTGTGTAACAATAAATGATGGCGCCTATGCAGAATAAAGTGATTATCCGAAGCTCGTAAAAATGAAGACGACAGACGAATTTGAATGCAGTTTTAGTGCTCGTTTCATTCAAGGACAAAACGACTTTATTTTGGTTGACATATAATGTACATATTTAAAATACTTTATGTGGCATACTGTAACGTTCGTTTTGATTTATTTGATCCGATAAAGTTTCGAAAACATTGCAGTCATCTTTTAAAATAATTAATTCATATTGCAAATATGAGTACATAGAATGAACAAAATAATTAGAAAAAAAATTGCTTGTCATTAATATTTTATAATAATTTTCGAATTAATTAAGACTAAAAATAATAATTGAAAATCTGGCAGAGTCGCCATGTAAGGGCCGGCCAAATACGACTTGGTCATGACAATTGTTAGCATGAGTAATCTCCAGGGGTGTAACCTTACAAGGACGGAACCGATGATTGTTACGTAATACCTAGTAACCATATGTAAATGGTACAATTTGTTTATCTTTCATCTAACACGGCAATTTATCCAATTAGACTGAGCTCTGTTCGCCGGCGGCAATCGCGAGACCACCCAAGTGGAGCTCGCTTCGGTTATTAAATATAAATTGTAGATAATTTGGTTAAGTTTATTTCGTTCTTGTGCGTTCTGGATGCATCTGCCGCATGCACTGCACTGGTGGGGTATTATTTCATTATTAGGTGTAATGCCTTTTCATTATAATTTTAATTTACCAAATTGATATCAAACAAATTGTTTGACATATAATGAAACGTGAGCACGAAAACTTGCAAGTATAGTTAAAGAATATTTATTTAAAAATTAATTACATACATATAATACCGCCGTTTATAGACGATAAATTAAAACAAATATTTTGTGACTAGAGCGGAATACGGTCATGGGTATTGCGATAAATAGAAATAGACTACCAGAATTTACATATGGTTTCTAGCACTCTTGATTTCATATGCAAGCAAAGCTTTAAAAATGTCTGCAAATCTAAAGACGGACCAAATTCGTCGAATGGTCTTTAAACCACAAATGATTTACAATCGGATGTCAGTAGGCGCCAATATGTCAACTGCGAGTATGTGCACATGTTTATACTACATAAAACACGTGTATAATTTTTATTGTTGTCTTCGTTTATATTGCGATAATACGATTTACGATCCAAAGAATGCGTTTTGTGAATTAATAATAAGTAAAGTTTAAATATATGTCCCACGTGACAGGCAATGCCTAGTGTGGGACCATCGAAAACTACAGTATGTAATATTATTGTTAAGTAAATAAATAAATGTATGTACAAAAATACTATTTGATTACTCATAATATTTTCGAAGGATTGCCGTCGTGGTTGTGGCACTATATAATCTTTTAAATTGGAATAACCTTTCAAATCACTACAACAGCGATCTCCAAATGTAATTTTAATAACAATGTAATTATAATTCATACAACAGAAAAAACAATCTACAAGAAAATAGCTATTATAAGCAATACTCGTCCATAATGACAAGCCACGATAGAGCCGCCTTAAAAAAGGACTTAATTTCTTCTAGTGAATATAAATAGTATTTAATTCAATAAAAAACGCCATGATATGGCCACATCACCTCCATGGGTGGTCTAGCTGACGTCTCTATGCGATGTCTACAATGAAAACGCATTTTAACAACGTTATAATTCAATATACATCTGCCGCACTGTCCTTTTGTGGGGTGACCTTTCTTGCAATTGGGTTTTACTTTAGTTTACTTACTTCAGTAACATTTAAAAACAATATTATTATATTTACCACATATTAATTGAAATAAATTGGGTAGGGAGAGGTGATGTTACTTTTGAACACTTAGCGTGATTTCTAAGACAGTGTCCATATAACAAAAAACTTTTTTATTTTACAGCTTTTTATCTGCGGTCCTCGACTGTAGTCCAACCTCGAGTTTTTCGTGTTTCTCATATCTCTTTGACATTTTATAAAGTGTTGCCAATGATAAAAATATATGTTACTTATAGTATGAAGCGCTGTAGTTAACGCGGCAGTTTAATATGTTACTCTGAGGTCCCGGAATCGATTCTCAATTGTAACTAATATTACTTCGTAATATTGCTTCGGGTTTGTGATGTTCAAGTCCAAGGTATCTGGAGTACAATGTATCCTTGCTTGGGATCAGAACGTTGTATGTGTTTCTAAATAGCTATATTTATTTATTTAAAAAAAATGGGGGAAAGACAGAGATTAAAGTGTGAAGTAGCAATTGTTTTTTTGTTTGACAATCATGGTTACAATATTCACTACAAGAATAAAAGAATGCAATCAGCAAGAATATCCCGCCCAACAATATTATGTATCATAAACTAGTTTTTAGAACAAATTCAATTAATCTCGAAATAGGTTTTACCTTGATGTTATTTTAATTATTTATTAATGTATATTTCATACTTTTTATTTTGATGTAAATATAAACTTGGTAATAGTTGGTATGAATTATGTTTATTGGCGGTTTTTACTTTATATCGATAAAAAGTTCGCCTTTTTTTTATTAAAGAAATATAAAATTAATGTATGTTTTGTAACATTAGTTTTAATTTACGTTCCCACGTTTCTTTTTTCTTTGGAATTATGATTATGTCTTTATTTTACGTAAGTTTTAGTATTACGTTGTAATATTATGCTTTTCTTTTGAAAGTGCTTAATATATTTTTTATTATTGAAAGAATCAATTTCGAATTTTTATAATAAATAGTGTAGAATTATTTAACTAATTTAAAAATCATAACTAAACGAATTAAAACAGTAAAAAATAAACGCGATGGTACGCTGCAAAAGTATTTTAAATTAATAGAAATTTGTTCTTGACTTAATTTCAAATTGTTTTTAAATGGTAATATATGTACTTATATTACTAATTACAGTAATTGAACATTAATAATAAAAAATTAACATTTAATTTACACATTAATTATTACTACACTTATTATTCTAATAATAAAATTTACTTGAAATCTCTGATGAATCAACTCTTTATGACTTTAGATTATATTGTGTTAGTGTATGTTATTATCGTTTAAATGTTCGTCTGTTGCCTACTCCGTTTAATAATAGTGGATTAAAATCGATTGCTTGTGATTGTAGACCAATGATACCCACCTAATACGAGAACGCGTGATTTTATTTTCTCTTGCAAGTCTTAATGAATTTCGCCTCTAAATATAATATACTATGTATATCAGATTTGCCGTGGCTGATTTGTATAATGAATTATTGATGCGATGGTTATTAACTTTATTTTACTTTGACTAATAGTAAATATATCTACAATGTATCAAGCAGAATATATAAATACTACAAGAAGAATACATTCAGTTGATTTTGATGTTTTTCTGTAGTGCGATTGTGTGAAGTAATGCATAGACCGTTAAAGAAGTGAACGGCGAGAAAGCAAATATTGAATAAATTCCAAAAGTTAGTTACAAAAGAGCTTAATAAATAAAAACATAAATATCCATATGAGGCAATAAATTTATTTATTGTACAATAAAATAATGTTGTATTCATCTTGGGTGGTCTTGCCAGCCCACAAAAAGCCACGGTCGTAGAAGGTTGCGAGCAGGGGCCCGTTTTAAACAACTCATTGTTGATCACAAGAGACAAATCTGTTTTAATCGTTAATTGTCTGATATGACTAATTAGATATCCCGCTGATATTTACGCAATAAATCGATAATAGGTATATTATAAATTTATATTTAAACTTAATTTGTGAAAATTATATGTAATTTAATACAATATAAAACAGATAATACAGCAACCAGTTTTTACAGAAATAATAGCAACTGTCAAAATAAGTAAAGAGTGTTGTTAATTCTTTTCGGACTTACGACTTGATACATAATGTGCACTTCCTCGAATCCATATATAGATATCTCAATTTAGATTATTAAGTTTATATATTTGTAAAATTGATGACATTGATGATAGTAATTTAGAATTGAGGTAAAATCAGTCAATTTGTATAATAATACACAACTTAACACGTTTAAACTTTAATTAAATTAGAAAAAACAATAATTGCTTGTAAATGTCTATAAAATGTGTCGAAACTGTATATTCTGCGTTGATTCGATACTTACTAAATAAATTATGTATATAGAGTTGACGTTCCTTTAATGATATATTTAAGTCTCTAAGAGTTTTATAGTTCCCTATTAAACAAAAAAAAAATAGTTTCATTAAGTATAAGGGGACAAGATTTAATAGTAACTCTTAACAGATGGCGCTTACTCAAACCTACCCGTAATTGTAAAGTTAAAATATATTCTTTGTTTTTTTTTTATAGTTTATATTAATTTAAGTCATATTGTAATTGAGTACCTAGTATTTAGAAATGTAAGACGAATGTGCAGCGCCAAGACAGACCGGCACTGGTTTTTGGCGCCAAGGCAACAAATTTGTAATAGTTATTTTAAAAATAAACGTTTTATTCATTTATTTATTTAATTTAAAAAAATTGTAAGAATCTTTGAGAAAAAAACAATCATTAAAAAATTCAAAATTCAAAAGTGGTTTTTAAGTATAAACAATAGTCGGTGTATAAACGTAAACATTGTATGTTACAGAATCCTGTATACCCCTAAAAATCAAGAAAGCGTGAAGTGGCGTCACATTTAAAATGATAAAGTTTATCTTGTCTTGAAAAGGGTTCACTAGACATATCACTTTGATTTATTTACTTTTCTCGTGTCATCGTCTTCTTCAAACTTTATCTCCTTAAAGAGGCTCTTTATCCCTTGTTTAATGTATGCGAAAATCGAAATATTTATATTTATTTATATATATATATTTATTTTTAAAAACACTGTAAGAGCTCCTATTAACATAGCGATAACCAAGCCAGCATCGTGAAGGCGACAGTTAGGTTTAATATATGTAGCAATTACAATATCTTTGTTTGAATTAAAATTACTTATATGTATATTAATAGCTTTTTAATTAAGTAGTAAATCTTATAAAGAACGGTCATGGTAGGGGGTTAAACAAAACACGCTGACAGCACTCGGAACAATCGCCCCATTGTTTTATATTCACGCATTAATTCAATAATAGACTTCGATGTTTAACATAATGACTTAATTTAAAAACGCACTTTGTTTATTCATGATTTACAGGTTGACTATGTTTTCATTAAAATCGATATTACCTACCTTTAATTTTGAGGGCAACCTGGAGTTTAAAATAGGACAGCACCGCTGGTTTAAATTGGGTCAGTAGTTTAATTACAAGTCGACATTAATCTGCAATTGGAAAACTGGCCATAATTGGTTCTCTTATAATATTTTAAGAAGCGAATATGAGCTCTCTTAATTTTCTAAGAATGTATTACCTAAGGAAGACTCACGTAAGTAAGAATTGAACTTCATTCCTTACCCCGTGACTGAATTAATGTATTGTAATAATTATTATTGTATGAAACTAAAAGAGTTCTTATTTTTTACAAACAGTAAAATATGAAACCCATTTTGAATGAAGTCGCAACTATATTTAAAAGAAGAAAAAAGTATGAAATTGGCGGAAACAGCAAAAAGACGATCCTAATAAAGGCATTCATATAATTTGTTCGCTAACATTTTTGTATGAAACAACTCTATTGGCGGTGTCTGCTTATTTGGTATGTGATTGATGGAACTTAGTTTGGGAACGCCCAGTCCCCTAAGTTCCTGGTAGCCAACGGACTCCATTCCATCCAAATTATCTGCTTCCGATACAAGACATAGATCAGAAAATAAATTCTAAGTGAGTCGACATTTTTATAGATCGTAAATAGTTTTTTTTTAATGAAAAATCATTTTTTGATATGTAGGTAGATAGGGCTTCCAATCCCGCAGCCTGTGTTCAATCTCGGTATTTACGGGACTAGGAATTTTCAATCCCGTGGGATTCCGGTATTTGCTTAGATAGATTGGAAGCCCTATAGGTAGGCATATGGGAATATTAACTTTGTTTACAAACGCCAAAATATTATATTTTTCTATTACCTTCTAAGATCACCTAAATAAAATAAAAATAAGGCATATTTAGAAAAAATGTAAAATTAATACAAAATGTTTATTACACAAAGTCTTGTCTACAAAAAAAGCGAAAAGTTTTATTCTATGTCAAGGCTGGTGAAGTGAAAATTAGAATATCGGCGGACGTTGTGATTAAGTGGCGACACTGAGTATTAGAGACATCAAGAAGTTATAACTGTCTTTACCTGGGGAAGTTTATCTCTTAGATAATTATAACTTATATTCCCTAACAATTCCGTTTCGCTTTTTTTATATATCTATAATACTTGGAACAATTTATTTTTAATTACCTACACTAAGTTATTATCTATTGGAAAATTTGTGTTTTTTTTATATTAAAATAAAAATAGATCTATCTTTTTGGGTTCACTTTTAACAGCGACATTTCGCCAATTTCAATGAAATAAATGCTTGCGGTCATCTCAATGGTCGCCAAACTTTTATTCATACAATTTGTCAGTATTCTTTAGTGGAAGGACTAATGAGAGGGATTTTCTCAGAATGAGCCCACAGGAATGGAGGAATTGTTGGCCAGCCCGAATTCAATGAGACTTAACGATTGTCATAACTCATGCGTTTGATCAGAAATTCCGATTTAGATTGCCCTCTCTGCAAATTTTTAAGAGAGTATTTTGAAGGAGTGTGTTCAATACTGCAATGTTGTTTTTACTAATATTTCTAATTTCTAATTTGATATTATCATTATAAAGGAAACGCGAAGATCGCAATAACAAGCAAGTGCGTATTAGAAATTAGCATGAATACAAGTGCATTGATTCCTTCATTGAAATTGCAAAGCCGTGGGTGTTTGTAAAATAAAGTTTAGAGCACAAGTCTTCATTTCGACGCCCACATCGAAGTGATATAACAATAAATACATAATGAACATTATGATAATGTTACTTCTAAATTAAATCTTAAACATATCTTGTTACCTTTAATATAAGTTTAAGTATACAACGACTTAGTTCGTACAAACATTGACAATACCTCCATACCTTGTAAAGTATCACATTTCGTTAGGCAAACATTTTAAGAGGAAATATCATTTGACATCATATAATAGATATCGACACGATTTAATAAAATAATATTATTTTATTGGATTGATCAAATCCTTTACTTAGCGGATGCCTACGTCATAACATCTACCTGCAATCAGTGGTTTGGGCTGTGGATTGTGTCACTTCATTTTATAGTTTATTGTGCTTTTAAAATTATGAATAAATGTCGAATATAAAATAATCTCAACAATTTGATAGTTACAAATTCATTGATTAAAAGGAAATATATTTTATATACTATGTGTCACAACAATTTATAAATATGTGATAACAGTGTACGTACTAAGTAGGCTTTTTTGGTATGAGGGTTTACGTCGGAATTATTTTTTAAAATTTCTTATTAGGCTGCTGCCCGAATACTCGACATTGGCAGTATTGTCTTTAATAGATATCTGAAGCCATTAATAAAAGAAGAAGAAGAAGAACAGCGTAAGTAATTCAATGTGTAGCTTGTTGTAATAATAAATCGACGTGACGCTTTAATTTGAAAACGATGAATGAACGAAAGCGATATTTAATTAAACACACAGACCATTTAGCATCGGAGAATGAACGTAAGAGTGAATGTTCTTATTGAGTCTTGCATTATC
Organism: Tineola bisselliella; assembly: GCA_028551675.1. Classification (NCBI taxonomy): domain Eukaryota; kingdom Metazoa; phylum Arthropoda; class Insecta; order Lepidoptera; family Tineidae; genus Tineola; species Tineola bisselliella. Next base: position 71,010 of record JAPWLS010002275.1, read on the forward strand.
AAATCGTATCGTTTATTGCCGATGTTTGTGACATTTCTACAAAAGCGGCTCCAAATAAAAAGATCTGACAAATCAGATTTTAATTAGGGCACTGCAATCTGTAGCAAAGCAGTGTCAATCAGATGGGCTATCGATGTCCGGTAGCCGCGAGGGGAGAGTGCGCATTGTACGCGCGCGACGTGGGTGGTCGCCGCGTGTGGCCGCGCTCTGGGTGGCCCACTACTGCGGCACACGCACTCACACACCCGCACACCACCACATCCCCGCGCAAATAAACACAATCATCAACTAGCGATACTTTGCTCCGTCACCGGATAGAGCAATCGCGGAGATTATAGCTAGAATCGCCGCGAGTGACACGCGCCGAGCACTACTCCACACGATACCGTCACTTCATACTACGATCACGAGATTGCTAATTTCTCTAATCGGATTAACTTTTAGAATAATAAAAATCGTTTAGAGCACAGTTTTATGATACTCCTTTCCTACGCACACGTCGTGCCAACACATACTCTGAGACGAGTTACAAAATTATCTTATGAAATATCACGCCTAAACAATAATAAAGCGAGTCTAACCGCGTACTATGAGTTTCTTTTATTTTCTTTGTCGCGACACGTGTAGCATTCAACAGACAATTTGTAGCTCTTGTGCATTTAATTTTATTCATGCTCACTTATAAATGTATAGACACATATACGGGTAGTCACAAATGTATAATACAATAACAATTTCATTGCAGTATCTTAAAATTTGTGACGCTAATTGGAAAATGACAATGACAATTAGTTTCGCAATTTCAACAAAAGCGTTTAATAAGCCACATGATTCTTTGGAAATGCCACTAATGTCTTGTCGGCGGTTTTTATTGATTTATTACTTAATACTCTCACGTGACAGGTTAATGCAAAGACCCTCATCTGTGAAGGGTTAGGGCTTTAATGTCAAATGGACATTGCGGTTTTTTTTTGGTTTAGGAGGAAAAACTTTTACGCTTACTCATACATTAGTAATTTTATTAAGAGTCAAACTAAGAGTGGCTATTTAGAGGAGTAGTAGCCCTAGTACTTATACGTCTTGTCAATCCAGCATCCATGATTCCCCACTCGAACATAAATTAGGCAGTGTGTACAAGATTAGTAAAAAACTAAAAATTAATAATATGCTATACCGATATGTTTAATTATTAAAACACACTTTTTATTGAGGAACCCTTTTTTAATATTATTTATTTTAATTTGGGGATTTTATGTGACAAAACATATCAGCCCCATAGAGCCTTATCTAAATCTATAAAACTTAGAATTAAAGGAGAGGAAGACGCTGAGGAACCATTTTAATTAATTAATGGTCTGAGCTAAACCAACATCCAGTCCGCAGACTCTGTGTCTTCTCATCAGAAATCTTTAAAATTGTCACAATTACGATAACCACAAATACTTATTAAATACTAGTTACGTAGTTTGGTCCAGCAATCTACTAACATATCCATTATGCCCCATCTGGTTTTTTCACATATTTTCTGTAGTAAATAATACAATGAAAATATACCGAGACTGCATACAGAAATTCGTATATCAATCAGATATCTTTACTAAGCATCTATGTCACCAAACTCCCATGATAGTGTGACCATTGACTTCTTGTTCTCTCTTCTATGAAATATAAACTTTCATAAACATTACTTTACAAGCTTCACACACACTAATAAATAATATTTTATTGTTTAGTAGCCAATGAGCGCTTTCCCACTTTCCTATAGATTTAAACAGATTATGTTTTATTGTCGTAAAAGTACTGCTACGGGCTTCTGCTATAAAAGTACCGTTTAATTAAACATTTTATTTATTATGATATTTTGTAGGTTTTTGTATTATAAATTTCCATTAATAATTTATAGCTAAAAAGTTATATTACAATGTTGTGCTGTTCCCGAACAAAGTACATTATTGCATGTTACATGTTAAAAGGCACAAATGTTAAAACAATTATTTAGAGAGGCGACACCCTGTTAGGGCACAACTCATATTATTATAACAAAAACAGAAAAAATGTGATTTCGATTATAAAAACGTTAATAAATTAAATTAATACATTGATAATTTAGTTATTCTTCAGGAATTCAAATTTAATAAATTGCAGTCAATTATATAGCTTACTGTGCATTATATTGTTTCTTATAATAAAATGGTTGTTGTATTTTTGAATTAAATTAATTTAATAAATAAAAACAGAATATTGAAGTGAAATGAATAGTATCTTTGTAATTTGGTAACAAAGTACCAAATTCAAAAAAAGGTTTTCGTGTTTCTCACTAGAAAGCCAAAAATAAAGCTCAAATAATAACTCTTAAAATATACGTGTTTATATGTATGTGAGCTTTAAACAAAACAATGTGTAACTCACAGCACAAAAGTGCGCATTTCAAAAGCAAGCCATAATTTACAACATTAGGAAAATATTTTGTCACGCCTGACTAAATGCATGGTTATTTATTAATGTATTGTTTATTAACAAGAAAATAATAAATCGAATAATTGCATAAACAATATACAAATACGAAAGTACGTCATATATATGTACCTATATATCAACAGGAACATATATATGCCTATAACAAATAAAATTTCTAATTTTATCCACAATTTTAGCACTTTCATTCTATATATGTATAACTTTAAAAAAAAATTACCATTTACAACCTTTCCCAAACAAAGAGTTGAAAAGTATCTCATCTGAGCATCTTCAGAAATGAACCTCTAATTACCCGCAACACTTAATTGTAATAATTAAACTATGATAAACTACTAAGTAATTTTATATGTGTTAGTTTAGATCTAAAAGTAATTAAGTTAATTTTGCATTATATCGTGAAATGTTTGTTTCGACACAAAGATCGTCAAATCGACTATTAAATGTATACTATATATGTGCTTATTGTATTGTATTGTATTGTATTGTATTGCTTATACTAAGTTAGTGCACATTTTATATACTTAATTTGCTATTGAATACCGATGCAACATTTTTGGGTAATTTAAACTCAATACATTGTTTAAAATGATCCATGAGTCCTGAATACACTTTTTTATTATTATATAAAAACAAAAGTTGTAAAAAAAATACTCGTAATTGCAAGGATCCAATACAAACTATAGACCACCGTCATATCTTTTACAAAGCATATATTTAATTCGGTGGACAAAAAACAGTTGGTCATAAAAACAATTAAGCCTGACCGCCTCACTGTAGCTGAAGTTAAAGGCTGCCATTCACAAACTTAAATCGACTATTTTATTATGGCGTTGTTTTAGGTTAGGGCACATGCTTTAAGCAATTAAAAAGTCACCTCCACTATGCTGGTTCGAAGACATAACTTCGCATAAACTTGTAATCGCGACTTGATTACTTCACTGGTTACATTAGAAAGCGTAGATACTCCCCCGCATATGCAAACAGAACTAACAACTATCTGTCTAAGTAAAAATTATTCAGAATAAGTACGAATGGCAGTCTTAAGGTGTAATTGAGGATTCTGATGGTAACAAAGGATGGTTGTCCGTGAGCGACCATTATCAGTGGTCGACGAGTAATATCACATTGTTTCATATGTATCCTTTACTGCTTTTCTAGGTGACGTCATTATTACTGAAATGGACAACAATATTACACAACTAACTGCGGTCAAATATATTTAATCCGTAGTTTACATTGATATCACGTATGCACGCATAATTTATCTTGACATCTCGCTAGTGGATGGCGGAAGTGAGAGGAGCATTCCTCGCAAGGACAGTCAACTTCCGTTAGTATTGTTGCCATATTAAATTCTAATTATTTTAAAAATTAACTTGATATAAATTGACCGTATCTAATGAAGAGGATACAATCTTGTTGGAGTGTTGTCCGAATACTTGGCAGAATTGTCTTTAACAGACAACTGAGGCTATTTAATTAAAGAAGAAGAAGAACTTTAACTAAATGTTTTCTATCGCTGTCAAAGTGGTACAAGTATGTAAGTTCAGTAAACGTTTGAAGTTGAAAATACGGTATATATCACATAGAAACAAAGTCTGTATCTACCCAATTAGAAATAGTAAATTTTAATTATATTTGATCTTGATATATTTTTATAAGAGAAACATTTTTCTTCACTCATAGCCCATGCTTTAACTTAATATCATTCACTAATAAATATAGTCTTAGATAAAACCTCGTGAAAGTAATAAATCTATATCAAGCGACCTGTCCTTGTATTTCTCGCCAGTTTTCCGTTATAGTTTGCTACATTATCTGATCTATGTCGTTCTATGGTTCGATACACTTGCGATTGAAAGCCGTACACTGATGTTCCATAGAGTTAATAATCTTTTTTATGATGGAACTATACAATTAATGTTTACATAATATACCATTAACTGGTTTTCTTTTACACAAAATCTATTGTCCGTAAGAATACCGGAGTTCTCTAATTAACATAGTTTGTTATTAAACGAAATTAATTAATACTACCGATTATTTTATTTCAAACAAATGAAAGTACTCATACATAAACACACATAAAATTGGTGTTGTTATAACAGTTGCATAAAGGCTTAAATACTAGAGTCTCGGTCTATGTTCATATAACTAAAAGGCTGACTCTATAGATAGTAATATAAGTATTTTTAGCTACCCTAATATAAATTTAATGACTTAATGAGCTGTCTGTTACTTTGTAACTAAAGTTTTCTATGCACAACGTGGGTGGGCCGCGCCGTCTGTCTGTCCGTCACCGCGCAGTAATCAATTTGTACGCCCTTCGCCTGCGCCGGCGCACCCTGTATCTGTCACCCCATACACTATGAAAACAGCGCTTCTCCAATGTTTTAATCTATTAGATTATTGTTGTTATATTTGGAGATAACTGTATTTTGTTCAGATTTTAAAGTACTTTTTACAGCATAAATTATAAATCTTATTGTTTTTTGGTTGTTTTATTCACATCTTTTTTTTAAAGAATATTTTTTATTATAACTTTGAGAATCACAACTAAAAGATACACCATGTTGCTTTCGTCACGCACCCGAACCTGAAGCGATTCTATTAAAATGTTTTCGTAGATGTGAGAACATGTAGGGTGGAAATTATATTAAAAGAAAGATCGTATCCTGTTTAAAGAACTTTTGTTAAGAATTGTAGAAGATGAGTATTACGTATTTAAAACTCATGATTGTTATATTGCGTTAGAACAATCGGGTGGGTATGACTTTTAAGGCTTGTAAAACTAACCGCCAAATATTCTTTAAAATTCTCAGGCGTGAGATAAAAGCAAATTAAGATTATATTTAAACTATGTAAATATGTTTTTCTACACTTTGACATCTATTAATGACATCTGAAACTAATAATAATACACGAAATGTCATTTTGCGTTAATGCGTGCAATTTCTGGTAATTCCTTGACTATTCGTTGCAAGACTCGCCTCCAACATTCATAGATATTCATTTGAACAATTATATAGTATTTACAATTTTAATATCTTTGTAATTATAATATCATCTTCAACATGTCCTATTGAAAATAACTTTAGTTTTCATAGCGTATAATTTTATTAACCCATCTCTATTAAAATAAATTAGTTTAGTTCTACAGAAAATTAAAGGTAGGCAAGTATCTCGTAGCCAAATGATTGGACCACCCACGTTTTGAAGATGGTTTTGGGAATAAAATAAGACATCTCTATGAAAAGATAACTTAATCGCTTTTGTGTTTATTGTTCCTTTTTCGCAGAATTAAACTTACACAATCTTATTACGACACTAACTATAGATATTTATACTGTTTCTAAGATAAAATAATTAAAATTAAAACCTTTTAGAATGGCTTAAAATTATAGAGAAATTAAATTAAGTAGCGTCTACAGGCTTTTATGATCTCGTCTAAGTAGTTAAATATTTTAATTACATCCGCTTCTTTGTAAATCTAGTTAAGGTTTTAGCAAAATTCTATCATGGTTTTTATACATCATCTCCGCAAAGAAGTTTATTAAAAAACTTGTGTCTATAAAAAAACCATTTTTTAAAATTATTATTGAAATTTAATTAAAATGTTAACAAAGCGTCAATGCCTTCGATATTTATTGATCGAATAAAGTCATTTACATCAAAAATAAACTATTGAATCCTTAAAGGTTAATCGAAAGAATCTATTTGCTTGAGAACGAAAAAGTTCAATAAAAAGCGCAGGATGTTGTCCTGTTCCCAGCAATTTTTTCCTGTTTCGTCGCGGTGGTGCATCCAGATAAACAAACTGAGTTTGAAGCGCGACATTGATAATTCCCTTTTCGACTTTCGTTTTTGTTTTTTAGATTTGTTTCCATACTTAAATATGATCGATTCTTAACTTTATAGATTTACTTATCGATAAAGCCTTTTGTTTGTATATCATATGTTTTTTGATCTTGAAGCTAATCTCTTTTATTTGATTTGGATAGACTTGAATTTATTATTATATTAAAGTATGACAACTATTTAAAACAAATATTGGAAACTGAGTAATAAAAATATTTAAACTAGCATTTGTTTTTGGGATAATGGAAACAATTTAAGTCAGCGTCCACTCCAAGCATGGTTCCTGAGTTGATTTTTGGATCATTTCTTAAAGCGATTATTTACATTAATTTGTTATGGTGCCCGTGAGAAGATATTGTCACCAATGATTTTTTAATTATATTGATCAGGCATAAAATAAATTATGACTTAATTTTTTTTGGAAAACTTCTTGGGTAGTCCATAAATATAGATTGCTAAAGCCAAAAATGAACAATAATTTTAAACATTTGTAAATAACATATACCTATATCTACGTAAATATATTATCTTTTGTTGTATATGGCAATCTATAAAACCAGTCGAGTGAACCTCCCAAGAGCAAAACCATACTGCATAATTTTCAAATGAGTCAGAAGAAAAGTAAACAACATTTTTTCCAATACTTAGAACAGTTTATCGGTAGGTTCGATTGCAGGCAGTTTCGAGAAGAACCTCATCAAAATTTGTGGATACAAAAAATGTTAGTACAAAAGCTGCAGGGGCTCAACAAACGGATAATGTTTGCGGAGACGTTTAGCGGTTGCTTGTTACGTCGAGTGGCACCGAATAAACAACAATATTAATTCTTGTCAGTCGAACTGGCTCAGCGTTTTGCATTGTTATGTCATGGGGTGGGCACACGGCTGCAAATATTATAGGATATCTATATATTCAAGTGCAGTCAGTGCATGTGAGAAAGAAATCTTTTGTTTTTTTTTATTTGGTGACGATAGATTAGAGCTCCTATTGAGTCAAACAAGAATACTGTTCAAAGTAGGAAGCTACTAAATTTTATATTGAATTACAATTGCCAGCCAGCATTTAATATTGTATATAAGTAGTAATACAATATCATGTAATATTTTAATTACACGCATATATTATTTGCTATTAAAAACAATATGCGGTCTTCATTTAACTTTGTAGTTTATTTTTAATGCAATTGCAAAGAAAGACATAATCATAAATATAATTATCAAACTTTTAACATTATATAGCCACCCTAATAAGGAAGGTTGTGTACACAGGACCTGCGCCCGCGCACGGTAGCTGTGAGCGCTACCTGTACTACACGCTACCTGCAAACTTGGGCTTATGACATAGGCTTATCATCTCAGTAACAACCACTCGAGTATATTTAAAGTATTTACTTTCAAATCCTTCCTAAAATCACAGGAACAGTGAGAATATAGAAAAAAGTGGGGTTTGCGACTCCATTGTTTTTTATAAGTGTATATATAATATGTTAGATACTAATAAAAATAAATATAATATAATGCTACAAGAAGTGAAACAAGTACAGTGCCAATTAGGTGCCAATACCAGAACTAAGTAACAAATCATGTTTCAGCCATATTTATTCACTGTCAGTCCTCTCTAACATTCATATACATTTTTCTCACACAAACACAGCAAATAGAATAACTTTATTACACAATAATTAGAATATTTTTAAGTAAAAAAACCTGAATTATGCTATAATAAATATGTTAAGAAATATACAATTAAAATGGTGGAAACGTGCATTGAGCAAACGCATGCAATTAGAGAATTAAATTAAAATACCGAATGCGCTCAAATTCAATTTTATAACCCCTTAATAACTCGAAGTTTACTTTGATAATATTAGAGCTTAATTAATTCAAACCACACAACTTCATTTAGACAAACAATTTTATGTGAGACCACATTGTAAATCTTATCGCGGAGGCATAAAAAAGAACTAACATATGTCCAGCGATGTTACTAATTTCCTTTAAGGGTTTATTTATATTATCGTTTTTTGTTAATAAAAAAATAATAATAAGCTACGCCACCCACGTCGTTGGCGATGAGGCAAGGAATATCGCGCTATAAAGTGCAATAAAAGCATTTCATCTCGAAACTGTCCTTTACACGACTAGCGAGACAGATACGTGGCGGTAATGCGAATGAGGCGGCTCTGTACACTCACATCAATAATTATTTAAAATAATTAACACACCACGTGTTGCTAATTTAATTAATTTAAACCAATTACTTGATTATACAAATTTAATAAATGATTTTTACCAAGTATGTTTCATATACGGTCAACGGACGGACCGGACGGAACGAATTCAAAATAAATAATAAAATATTAATTTATCTGAGTGTACATTGACTAAAATAACCTTGTTCATTCATAAATGTGTGTACATATGTAAAAAACAATTGAAGCAACAAATAATTCATTTTAACAATCATAAATATCATACAAGATCATTAGGTTTAAATTAAGATTGTGTTAAATTACGCGCGTTTGTAAGTTGTATGAAATGCGCACTTAATCTGTTATGCTCGTAACAGCGCTGCACTTTAATGTCGACATCAGAAGCGAAATTTCAAATAACTTTATGCTTGCTTTCAGAAGTTATTGCGTTTTAGTATTAAGTGTTAGTATTTATGCTCTTGTAATCTATATGTACACTGATTTCTTAGATTTGTAATCTGACGTTTCGAAAAGAACAGCCTTCGTACAGCGACGATAATACTTTTTAATTGATTTATTTAGATATTAGTATACTTATTTCAAAATATTTAATAAGTATCATTGTATCTCATTTGCGTGACTTATGTATATCTTTAGATATATTACAGATAATGCATTAATAAGATATCAGATATGCAAAGGTAACTAATATTGTTATTTATTTAAAAAAAAAAAACAAAACGTACTGTTAGAAATAAATTCAAAAGAAAGAGTATCGAGGTGTTAATGAAAAAAAACCCAGTTCATTTCGCCATTCTTTTAAAACATAATAAACTTCCACCCGCATATCGTTTTAAAAAATCCTAAAAAAACTGCAAGTCTCTTAAAGTAATATATTATTAAAGGGGTCACTGCGGTTGACACACAAAAAGAAACAAAAATTCTTTATTTTTCTGCCAAAAGCTCGCGGACAAATGGACATCTTTTAATTTAACGCACACCGGCCACGAGCATTATGGTTATATGAATAAATTTTGTCGAACTTAAAAAATAAAATCACGTGATTTTGGATTTATTGGCAATTTCATATTATTTATGACGGTATCATTTTTATTGCTTAATATTAGCGCAATAATAACAGAATAAAATTAGTTTTAAGTTTCACTTTAATTGTAGACGCTTCTTATATCTTTTTATAAATAAGTATGTATATTTACAAAAAAGATCTCAGACATTTATAACAATTTGTAAAATTTGATTTAATAAATCCATACTCAGTCTTAGAAAAAACTACATAAATAGCATGTAACCAACCTATGTATATGGGGCATTACGGACCTTTTGAACCTAAATCAGTGGGGAAAATGATTTAAGTGTAACTTTCAATTATATTTAAATAATAGTTTAAGACAACACGCTGTATAACGTTGCAACTGGTAATTCGTCGTGGGTGGTCTAAGACGAACGAGATAACACAGATTTACTTCGAGATTCCTAATGAAATCGGTCACCATAAGTTAAAAAAATCTTGCCATACATTTTTTTTATTTTAAATATAATTTTTATTTCCTATTTTAGAATTTAGGCTATATAGATATAGGTAATTAATGTTTGGAGAAACTGAAGTGACATAATAATACAGATTAAAATAGATTAAATATATAATTATCACAATGCATTGTGGCAAATAAAAGGAAGATGACAGTGACAGAATAAATGTCAAAACCTAAAATCTTCTTAAATAAGTTGTAGAGAAGACCGCCACAAATGCGATTCAACAGTAAACTTAAGTTTACGATTTGATACGATTTTTTATCTGGCTATATTCAAGCTACTTATTATGCTGACCTGGACTACATGGGCTAATAATCATGTAAATGTGTAATTTTAAAAATAATTATCAACTATGTATATTGTAACTTATGTTGTTAGGTATCAAAAATCTATTAGAAAAACATACATAAGAATTTATTAAAACTAAAGCCTGCCTAATTTCATTTTAGAAGTAAATGAAAGGGGAAAAGCGCAGTGAAGTCTGAGATTCACAAAAATGTTACAACTAATTTAAGTCATTATTCGGCTTTCGTTCTTTCTTAAAACAATCAAAATAAACGAGAGAGGAAGCGCTTTATTGTTGGTCCTTTGGAATTATAAGCAAATAGGTAGTCTTACAATATATTTGTAGGTTCATAAACTATTAATAATCTAGGGCATGTAAGTTAGAATACTAAGATAAAGCTTAAAGTAATAAATTACAATTTGCAGCAGATAACGAACTGGTACATAATAAACTAGAAAGCAAGTCTTTGCTACAAATTGGTTAAATTTATTACCGTATGAATTTATGTTGTGTTTTGCTGTTCATGTTATTTCATTTTATGCATGTATAATTTAAAATTTGTAAAATAATATGAAGCCAAAATGGATTACGTTCGATAAAAAGGCTAATCGCGTCCTTAAGAAAGTACACACGCATATTTTGGAATAAAAGTTTCTTATTGACGTTATCATACTTTATATGAGACCAATAACAGATTCATTGGTGCTGCTGAGATTTTCAGCAGATTCAAACACTACTATTTTAGGACAATCAGCTGTCAACTTTGTATGAAGAAATGACAGATAAAAGTCCTAAACTATACTATTCATCGTTGAAATTAATATATGGTGTTAAACTCACTACTACGCGCTACTTTTTATACTTCAAATAACCATAATTCAGCCATAAAATAAAAATGCATTCACAACACTAAATCAAGTTAGACGGCATTCCAAATATTCATTATAGCGTATAATAGAATAGTCATGTAAGATTGGCGAAGTAAATAATTAGGTGAGGCTCGGCGTATGTACACTGTCGAGGGCTGCTGAGATCGCGAGCCCCATTCATCAGTGTTGATTGATTGCAACTGTCAAAACGCTAATGGCGGCGAGTGGTGGCCATTTTGTAGTCCGACGAATGCACCTAAGCCAATATTAATAACTGTTATTGATGAATCGTGGTAAAAGAGTTCACGGTTTCTTATTATACGTCTAATTTATTTAGCTTTGTGTCTGCAAAGAATGTGGCTAACTAAGTGACGAATCTGAGTTTTAAACTTTAATGGGAGATATCAATCTTAGAACTAGAGTTGATTCACTCATTATTAAGGCATATTGAGCGTTTTAAAGTCATAAATTAACTATTTTGTTAGTCGTAGTAAAATACTTTTAAAGTTTCATAAGCGGTTGTTTGATTATACAATACAAAAACACATTTGTCCAAAATATAGGTACATATTGATATATTTTTTATTAATACCTAATCTAAACCAACCCCATTAAATATGAGATTATAGGTACGCAACTATTATATTACGAAGCAAATATAATAATAAATAAAAAAAACATTGGAAAAGCCGTATCTTAAATAAAAACATATAGGTAGGTATATAGTATTACAGAGTTCCTCAAAGTATTTCTAAAACAGAATAGAAAATACATTATTTACCACAAATATGAGGCTTTGAATCACTAGTATTGAGGTGACAGTTGTCGTAGCATTGGTTTTCTAATGACTATATGTAGTAATAAAATATTATATTTTAATTGTATCAATCAATTCAATAAGTTATTTGTTGTATGCCATGCCCATTCAACATTTTAAAAAGATAAGTGTCAAAATGTTGGTAGCTTAATAAATGAATTACACAATGCGGACATTTAAATAGAGAAGAAGATTACACAGTCGCAATCATAAGTTTGTCTTATTTTATAAGTTTAATTGATCCAAGCATTGATCGCAGTAAGAGGCTAAAACAATATTTAAAAAGTATAATTATAGTATATTATACCATTGTAATATAGTAAAAAGTAATAATTGAAAATATCCTTGCTATCCACCGAGACGTGGTTTTAAATTGCCGCGTATGATTGATATGCAATGTATATACTTATTTATAGGTAATTAATTATTAATAATAATTTTATGGATAATAAAATTAATGCGCATCCTTTTAATATTATGTTTGAACCCATTAATCTCGGGAACTGCCGCATCGATTTGAAAAATCATTTTGCTTGTTATTTAGAGCTTGTTTATTGAAGCTATAGGTTATAGCAAAGCAAATTAATAAAGGAAAATCCAAACCTTATGAGGTAGAGGAAATTCCTGCTATGATTTTCAATTTTTACAATATTTTTTATTTGTCTTTAGATTGACTCAAAAAAGTAACCGGTACAAACTAAATTTAATGCGACCTAATGTTCCGCAGTAACTTAAAACAATAAGTTCCTCATAGTTATAAGTAATTATGATAATACGTCAACGTGTCATGTTTGGAGTGAATAAAGCATAAACGATAGAACGCGGGTGGTCTCTAACTTGATATAATCTAACTTGTATCTATTACGTACAATTGAAGGCTGCCATTAAAGACTTCATAGTGTGATAGATATAAAAAATATACGATCAAATGTACTTTTAAATAGTTTTTTATTACTGGCAACATTCATATTTTTTACTATTACTACCACTAAAATCAAAACTAAGTCAATAAAAATGCAACAATTTAATTATTTATTACTTTACAAAAGATTTTTTATTGATATTAGAAAACCTACAGGAAACGCTACAGGAATGAATTTGAGAAGACGAAAAAAAAAACAAAACAACGAATTTAAAAATGTATTTTTAACATCAATACAATAAATCTAAATTTGACACATATTTATAAAATAAAATAAGGGAATTATAACTAATTGTATACTGTACTAAATGTGTAACCAGACATAGAAAATACATAAGGTTCAACTTCTTTCACAAAAATATATTAAAATTACATAAGATATTTTATATTCTCATTAAAAACTACAGTTTAACAGCATTTATCTCCCTTGTTGTATTGTCCTTTATTTCATCCGCTGTCCACAGAGGCGACCATCGGAGAAAACGCGGGACCTACGAAACATTGCATACAATATTTTAAATACACAATCTATGTCGCCTCTGTAGCAGACTGTAGTAAGTAGTTAGCTAACAATATAATTATAATAAATAGTCACCATAACAAAAAATGTCGCAACTAAGTCATTATAACAACCCTAAGAGTCTAGTGCATTTTGACATTAGAAAAAACACACAACTATTGTGTAAAATACAAAGTTTTTTCTATATAACGTTTCTAATTCACCGCTTCACTGATAGGTTCGCTTCACACAAAAAAAAACTTCGGACAAGAATTATTTTCAGGTAATTGTTCTACAATAACGACGTACATGTATTGCTTTAAAAAACTAATTTGATTTTGAATTTTTTTTTTGTGCCAATATTAAGCCCCCACTAACAATCTCTAGCAGATTTCACCATATATTACAGCCAATCTAAATATATATTAAACTGAATTTGTAATGTGCATATAACAAAGAACTTATTTTTTATTACAATCGATATTTTTAGACATTTGATCTTTATGAATCTTAAAAAAAGTCTATCTTACTAAGTTAAGATCCATAAACGTTATTTAGCCCAAGTATTGCTTTGCTTATTCACACAACTGTCACACAGACGGTTTAAAAGCAATACTTGAATTAAGAGCACGTCATGAATCCCACCACACGTAGATATAAATAATTGAAATTATATACATATAAAAAATAATAATTACAATTTGATCATTACACAAATTAATTATCACAATGAGATTTCATACCGTAGACTTCTGCTTAATACGACGGCGTCACACGTTTCTTTTATGTACCTGTCTAACACAAACGATCCATATTAATTTATGCTTCCTGAGATTTTATGCGAATACCTATGAGTTTAATAATGAAAATAACTCTATATAATTTTAGACATTATATGGTCTTTTCAATTCATTGATTTTATTGGTTTAATAAGAGTACGACCGAATAAAACAAGAAGAAATCTGCTCCCTACAAAAATTACACACGTTAACAAGAGGATATTTTAATTAGTTATTATTTTTTAATAATCCGCATAAAATCTTATCTTAATCTAATAATATTATACAGCATGTCCTAACTTCACGAATCAATTAGAAAAATAAAATTGATTAATATAACTTGAACTTCCTCTATAATACAATATACATCACGTTTAAACTTACAAATTTAGCTAAGCTCGAAGCCAGCACCAGATTGAATGGCATAGAGTAGTCTTTCATGTAACAGAGCTTGAGAATCGAATTCTGGTAACTTGAGCAGATTCATGCAAGTAGATGCCGATGGAAGACGATCGCCAGCGCCAGCGCTTTGGATGCAGAAAGGCGGTTGCAGCTCCTATAACAACAGCCAACAAATTTAAATATTTTAACAAAATATATAACAAATTTATAACTAATATAATAAAAAAAATATATGTGAATGCATATGTGTACAGTCGACAATTTTCAAATGGATACAGATTGGACTTTGGACTAGAAGAAACACTCATTAGAAAGGGACAAGTATATTATTATCGTGTCGCTTGCGTTCATCTGTCGAAGTTGAGGCATGTGTGAAAGGGATGCAGATATCTCCTTTGCCTTTTTACAGCTTATATACCTACAAAAACTGTATCCATTTGAAAATCGTCATGTACCTTAAATCCAAGCAATGGCGGTCGCGAACAACTAGTCACGAATTTCAACAACATTCTTCTTTGATCATCTGTAAATGCTTCCACCGCCTTCCAGAAGAATACTACGGTCGGATGTGTCGCATTGAATACACCTAAAATAATATCATATATATTAATTGCAGCTGACATATATAGTATCGACAATAAATATTTATTTTTAGTTTGTGTTGATATACATACAGTAGATATGTATCCATTAGTTTCGCTCGTGCTTTAAAATGACTGATTTTAAAAAGGAAACTCACCAGAATAAAGTGTATACAGCCTAAGATCATCCACATCAATGGGCACTTCGGCGCCAGATATCAACAACTGCAGCTCGCGACACGAGAACATTCGCAACCACTCCGATGATATCACCGAAGTAAGTCCACGCTTGAACGACGAACATTGTACACGGATTTGTCTATGGAAATAGAAATTGTATTGTAAATCCCTATTTCCTTACTAATATTATAAATGTGAATGTGAGGTTGTTTGTTACGTTTTCACGTAACAACTACTTAACCGATCATCATGAAACTTTGGAGGTACTAGAAGTAACATAGGATATTTTTTATTTAAAAAAAAAATATTATTTTTTACTATAGTTTCCACCTGACTATACTTTCAGCTGTTTGGAATTTCTGTTGAAACGATCTCTGATGCTTATTTAATGACTTAAATGCGAGCGAAGCCGCGAGTAAAAGCTAGTATTGTATAAGAATGAATTATAAATGAGAATAGTGAATATTATTGTAACACTTACTTATTTAATTTATAATCAGCAACTAAATGGATATATTCTATTCTGTTTTCGGCTGTTACTGGAATGTTAGCGCCGCCCGGTTTCAATTCGTTAATCTACAAATAAAAATTCTGTTATACCTCTACCTCTTCTACTCTTCCAGTGAGTAAAATAGTTACTACGAGTTTTAAGAGTTATCATATAACTGATATCAAAAACCTATAGCTTACTAGTGTTTATTAAGAGTGATTTAAATTGACTTTTCGAAGGCTTTGCAGTCACTAAACCAATATTCTTCTTTTATCTTATCTTCTTATAAAGAGGATTTAAAATACTTCATTTTATTTTTGGAACATATACCTTCTGTGCTCCAAGCTCATCAGTAAGCATAGTGAAATCAAGCCCGAGGTCCTGCACATCCTGTCTGCGATGAGACCTCAGCATCAGTAGCCCTCGGTACAAAGCTGGGTCCAGAGACGCCAACGCATGCACGTCAGGATCGCGGGACGAGCACAACTTCTCCAGGAAGAATTCAGCTAATGGCAACTCTACTAATAGATTCTCGTATAACGCCTGTAATAAATATTTGAAATTATAAAAATTATACAGAAGCTTAATGACGTAATACATAACTTATTTATGAACAAGATTCTTAGTTTAAGACTTTAATTAAAATAAAATAACAGAACCCCTGACAGTTTCAATTTAATATATTATGGAAATTTCCACTGTAGAAGTTAACCTAAATTACAAGTCTAATACTCATAGTATGTTAGATAATAATAATAATAAAGAAAAGTTACCTTCCCAAGCATACGTCCAACAAAGAAGTAATGCATCGGATAGTCTTCATATAGCATACTGACGCCTGGATTTGGGTATAGCATATTGTCTTTCGTCAGACGAAATAGACCACGGTTTGGGTCAAAAGCAGATCTGTAAAGAAGTTAAATTAGAGTGTAGTAGTACACGAGTTTAAGTTAACACAGCCGATCTCTCGTTATACTAAGGTACACATGACAAATTTCAAAAGGATACAGTTTCTGTAGGTATATAAGCGATAGAAAGAGAAACGATCGCGGTATCGTGAATGACAAAGGAGATATCTGCATCCCTTTCACACATGCCTCAACTTCTACAAATGAACGCGTATATATTGTTTCTTCCAGTCTAAGATCCAATCTGTATCCATTTGAAGATTATCGACTGTACTTCAACGCTAATCACGAAACTAAGTTAAATATAGTGACCATGGACTCTTGAAGCAATCATTAGTGAATAATCACTTACTTAAGTAATTCAGAAAGGAACTCCCTGAATAAACCGCCACCATCAACTCCAGCCTCGTCAGCACCCGCTTGGTTTATTAACTGCACTCGTAGTTTTAGCTTCAAGTCTGGCTCTGCAATTATTCGTTCCATTTAACTGAATATATGAAATAGAATATTCAAGAAACAACTCCCACAATGAACTCCCAACTCCTTGAGTAACAGAGTGATTAAAGAATGGTATTGTATCTAATATCGGATGATTAAGTTTAACTTTTAAAGCTGAAAATACGGTATTATGTAGTGTAATTACCATTAGCAGGACTAAGTTTATCAAATGCATCTTCATATAAATGCGAACGCCTCACTGTTATATGAATAACAGGACCCTCATTGAAGTTAGACAGTTCATAGAAGTGATCTTGTTTTTCACTGGAAATAAATACATATTATATATAGATATATACTGGCCAATATACATTGAACACTGCAAAATACTTACCGTTGCAAAACGCCTTGAAATATAAACACGCGTGTAGCGAAAGGTACTATAAAAGGTATTTCTCTCAATATCATAACTGTACGCAACTCCTTTGTTGTCAACGGTGGGCCTTCCTCTGCAAATAATACTCAATTACTTCCTTGAACTTGTCCTATTTCAGCACAAAATATTTGTGTGTACAAAACTTTTAGTTACTTCTAACTAATTTTACAAAAGTTATGGTTTCGTTTGTGGCTGACAAATTATTTGAAATGAGATACATACCATAAGGTACAGCATTAGCTCTAGCCTTCTTCTCCTGCCCGTGTCGAACAACAAGAGAAACGGCCAGAGCTCCTTCGGACACGATGCCATCGATGGACCATTCACTTTCACGACAGAAATGCAGTCGCGAAGATCTCACATACAACGCTCTGACTAGATGAGTACATACCTGAAGTATTATTACAAAATAAATAAAACTATACACACGTAAGTCACATCTATTAATGACATACCTTAAACAGATGCGACCACGCCGGTGCACGCTTAATCTTAACTTCAACTATATCAATATGATAAGGATCATATGCCGGCGGTCTGGTGTCAGGATAAGCTAGTTCCACCAAACCAAAGCACACATATCGCAATGTCCGACAGAGGGCGCCCAATTCAGAAAATTTGAATGCGTGAATACGATTGGTAGATGGGTCGACGTTGTTTAACGATGAGAGACCTAATGAAAAGCAATGCGTATATAAGCTCTAACTGTACCATAGATGTCATCATAGTATAATACATAAAACATAGTAAAATAAAAAGGACGATCACTATAGTTAAGCCAATTAACATGTGATTCAATTTTAAATAACACCATCTACCAGCTAATGGAATCACTACTTTATTTTGTTGCAAATATTTACAGAGCATACTAACCAGCCTCCTCTTCATCATCATCCTTACAGAACTCCGTATCATGCAGGGTTCCAATGAGCAACGAAAACAGCGCACAGAACACAGCCAATGGCGCCAACAGCCTCTCCACGCCAATGATGGAGGCATCTGCACCCATTCCTCGGGACAACGCACCCAGTAACGGAGTGGGTGATCCACCAAATGACGAAGGGTGACTCATTGAGCTTAACCAACGCCACAAACCACGAAGGAATACTGGTTTGAATGCTAATGTGTATAGTAGCCTGTAAAAGAGATGCTGCAATCAAGTCAAACAAAACTACCGTGTCGCCAGTATGTTACCCGACCTCGATTATTGATCAAAACAAATTACCAACTGTAATATTTATTAATATATTATAAAAAGTATGTATTTATTTGATTTGGGTCTGGATGGTACAAGTTTATGCTGTCCTTGTGTACTATATACTATATCAAGAGATGTACATTTTAATTATGAATGGGTTTACTATTTTAAAGCATTTGTCATTTATTACACAATAATGCCAGCCAAAATTTACGATTCTTATTGTAATTTTATACTGCTCAATGTTTAGAGCATAGTGTGCATGTATAGCATACCTATTTTAGGTATATTTAACTAAATAAATAAAACTTATTTAAGATTTAGGATGTTAAATAAAAAACTATGAGTTCAACAGCAGATGGAGGGAGGTAACACATTTAAGAAATAGAACAACACTCGCCTGTATCTCTGTAAAGCGAGCTTATGACTCAAAAGTAAATTATGACAAATCTCGGACATTGACTCCAGGAACTCGTCGCACAACTGACCATCGCTTATTTGAGAGCATATCATCATTAAGGATCTGTCCTGTTTATTTAAATATTCAATGCAAGTGCCTAGGAGGTTCCCCTCTCTGTGTGTCACCATGGACACAGAGCTGTCGCTGTCACTATAATCGTCCTCCTCGTCCACTTCATTGTGAGTTAGCGCATCAGCAAAATCGTATTCAACTTGCGTTTTAGATAGATTGTTACTAAGAAACGCTATTACTTTAATATAGCTCAGTACCAATGGGTTGTGCGGTAATCTTTCATCATTCAATTTCTTTAGGTCTTCCACTGAAATAATACATCGAATTTTAAATATTGGTTCTTTTGAGTTAGGAAATATTGTATAAATTTATAATAGTATTGCAAATTTTATGCGCAATAACAAAAAACAACGATAGATTTAAAATTAACTACTTTAAAAATACTTTATGCGTTTGTTATATATTTTTAAAACGACGGTGACTGTAAAGGGGATTAATAATAATGAAAATAAACGCATCAGCAAGCTGCTGGACATACCAAACCCCTCCGGCTCCAGCATCACCATGGCGTGCAACAACCAAGTGTTATTAACCAGCTTAGCATTCGTGAATTTCTCTTTATCACACAAACTTTGCACCAACGCTAGATACGGGAATTTCGTCAAATCCTGACAGATCGCCGGCAACACGAACTTCTCTATTGGTTCTGTGTATGCAGCGCAAAGGAACGACATTGCGAAGCTTGACATTACCATGTCACTGAAATGTAAGTAACAAATAAAAATATTATTACCTTTATTATAATAATGTGTCACATTATATGGAAGTTGTGTATGGAAAGAGGGATTTCTCCAGTTTAAATATGTAAACCACTTAAAGTCTCGATTTTAAACACACGTTTTATATAAATATTATTTTAAAAACGTTATTATCATATACAAAATATGGACCTAAACCCTGTTCTAAAATAAATTATTAAATATGTTGTTAATATTTATTGAGTATTTCTGCGTACCCAAATTAAATTACGATTTTAAATTTCTCAATATTCAAATTTAATGGTAACATGATTACGAATAATTATTATGAGTAAATATTGCGCGAGAGTCGCCTGGCATTAAAATGAAAGCAATAGTGAACTTTGTTTATGACTACCGACCTTCGATAGCTCAGTTGGTAGAGCGGTGGACTGTAGCTGGTTTAAAATTGATATCCATAGGTCGCTGGTTCAAATCCGGCTCGAAGGAGTACTATTTTTTTCCGTTTTTTAATATTAAACATTTTTTTATCAATGAATACTAAAGGACTAAATGTTCAATTAATTATAATAAAGACATCAATTTTTTTTTATATGAGAGAAAATGTTAATGTATTTTTCATAAGATTGATTCGAAATTATTAGGACCAGGTAATAAAGATCAATACTTACTTATAATTAGGTACAGTGATTTGTCCGATAAGATCTAAAGGCCTCCGGATAAGGTCAAAAAGCGTAGAACACATAGACGTAGGTGGGTTGACAGTCTCACAATATAACGGTGGAGTTTTCATATTCAAAAACGTGTACAATTGATTAAAATAGCCTGAAATATTAACACAAATAATAAAATCATACAACTTTTGTAACATACTTTTGTTTGAAACCATTTATAATATTATTATTTAAATCTATCAATTATTCAAATACCTTACTATGAAACCTGCTTATCTTATAAAACAGGAAAATTAGATAAGGTTAATCCACAACTAAGAGACTAAGTAATAATTATCTATTTAAAAAAATCAATATATGAAAGCGTGTATGTCAGTCAGATAGTAGGAGATGTCGTGCCATAAGCAGCGGCAAAATTTAAAATATTTTAGCTGCTAATTCTAAGTAAACCAATTACTAAATTTAATATTATTTAAAAATTATCAGAGTAAAAAGTATATACTCCTAACACTACTTTTAATAGACTTCAACATATCCTTTGTAAATTTTCACAAAAGAAACAAGTTCAGGTGAGTGTTTTTGAAAACAAATCCTGACACTTCATTTGACAGGTAGTGTTGCTATGTAAGTAATTTGAATAAAAGCCTTGTGATACAACTCGTTTGCCAGACTACATAAATTTTGTAAAAACATACCTCGTTTAACAAGATATAATATTTGTTCACCAACATAAAAGGTTGCCTGATCTTCTGGCATACATTGTTGCACAAAATCTAACGATGTGAAGACATCTACGAATGGAATTGCTAGTGTTAACTGAAAAGAAGCAATTGATTTGCATTGAGCTGGCCAATTTAATAGGAGCTTGGGGCAGTTCCATAAGTCACTCATAGATGGCATTGCTAAAAATGTAACACACATCCCACACTTCAATAAAGGTAAGTTAACATGTATTGCCCCTCAGATATTTAATTCATCACATCTGTGACAGTATTTGTAGCATAAGTCAGAGTCAGAGCAGTAAAAACAATAGAAATTTATACTAGTGGTAATGATTATCACAATTTTTAAAGCATGGCCCTTGAAGCCTGGTGAGAGTCAGTGTGGTT